>SNQJ01S0150826.1:9973-23149 GCA_010110895.2 Picea sitchensis
AAATTAGAAACGAAGTCATAGGGTGGCTCGGAGCACAAACCTTGGGAGTAAGGATACTCACTAGCTAGGAAGCGTTCGATGTCAGAGTCAGAATATTCACTGAGGACTATGGGCTTGTGCTCAACACTAGGTTTAGGTTTATTCCTAGCCATTATCGAGATAAGCCGAGCAATCTTTTTACCTTTGCCATCAACAGTAGGGTTTCCCTTGACTTTTTTTCTCACAGGCTTTTTTATAGCCTCAACCTTGTCCGCTAAGATGTCGGGTAAGTCAATATCAGGGTCGACCGAGGGTTTAGGAGAGGGAAGTAGGACATGGAAGGGCACGGGTGGCTCGACCTTGGTTTCACTAACCACAGGCTTGTCAATTTGGATGGGCTCTGCATCAGCAAAACCATTCCGAGAGATGAAAGCTTGCCAACTATCATCGTGAAGATTTAAGTGATGAACAACGATGAGTCTGATTAGGCCATGGTGGAACAAGCTACTATCGACCTTTTCTCTTTTAAACCTCTTAGCCATTTTATAAAGACTTCGCTGGAAATAAAAAGGCATATTCAATGGATACCCCATAAAATTCATTAACAGTCAAAGGTGATAAAGAAAAACCAGTCCATATCAACCCTCACAGGTCACGAATTGTTTAACCACCATCAAATAATCATGCCATCTTGGTTTAAGCATGGAAATGGGCATACCTTTGTCACATGATGTGACCTTTGGTGAGACGAACAGTAGTGGCCATGGCACCTCCTCAAATTTAGAGTTTTTGAACCATCGCTGGCCCATGGCTACTAACCTAGTGGCAGAGCTAATGAACTCTTCATTCATCTCAAGCTAAATGTCACCTACCTTGGCCCTATAGCCATCAAAAGTCAGGGCAAACTGTTGTGCAACAAATAGATTAAAACCCTCAAACCGTCATATAAACGTGAGCCAACCGCTATCCTCTAAGTCTTTCCGGGCATTATCGAACAGTAGCAAGGCTTGGCTACCATTCGGCTCAATTTGCACCACTGGTGCCATAAGGAAGAGCACACGATGAACGAGGCAGGGTTTGAATGTAGTATACACAGGAACAAAATCCCTAAAGGCTTACCCAAGATAACAGAGGTGAAACAGGGATAGGAGCAACATTAATGACATCGTGCGAAGGTGGTGGAGCTATTTGCTGGCCATGTAGAATAGTCATTACCAATGGTACAACCGCCGGTGCTTTCAACTATACAAATCACAACGCACATGTGTTATAACTATGCCATTTCAATCAATCAATTGAAACCTTTGGTAAGTGGATAAACCATGCACGCAATGAAATGTTATGCCATAGTTTTAAAACCAAACATACAAATCGAAACCAATACCAATTTTTTGACTACGTAACATGTGTTGTGATAACATGGACTAGGTGTCATATTAAATGATATATATCAAGGGTTTAACCATAACACCTATGTATTTTTATGAAACCAATGGTCAAGTAGATCAAATCAAAGAACAGATAAATCCAATTACCAATGTATCACAACCTCAATTACTCATAAAACAAAATTACATAATCAATCAAAGAATGTCCAATGAGTACAGATCAAAAAGTTTTTCCAACTACATAATGATAAGTAAAATGTAAACGCAATGGGCATATCGACAAGAAGGATAACAACAATTCAATAATGATTTTAATGTGACTTTGAAAAACCAAGTTTTCACGCTTACAGTCGTGAAAACAAAAACGAAGGTAAGTGTGCAAATGGTGCAAAGAATAAAAGTGTCGTTTATTTGAGAATTGTGATGAAACATTATTGTTTTCAAAACATTGGTGTAGGTAGCTTATAAGATAGTGAAAAATGTGAATTGGCTGCCAGCAATGGCGACACACTGGTAGAAGAAGTTATCTCTGCCAAAAGGACAAATTCAGATTAGGACAACAAAGATAATTCCAACTCAAAAAAAACAACCAGAAAATCATATAAACATCATCATTAACCAACTATTCCAGCAGTGTTTTAAAAGATGAAAACAAGTAACAGTCCTAAGACTAGCGAGTCGCGACATTAAAGATAAAATCTCCAATACTGTTGACAGAGCCACCGCTGCCAGCGGGCATCCATAGCCTCGACAGGGTTGCCATTTAACCCACTCTGACATCTGTATCTTGCCAAGAAGTTCTAGATCAGAATAAACGACATTAAAGAGGTTTCTTATTTGCAAATTTTCATATACTCGACATTGCTTCGCTGCCAACAGGCCTGTTCAGTACCCCGACGAAGTTGTCTTGGCATCATGCATGCATTTACCCGCTACCAGTAGACCTGTTCAACATCTCGGCGGGTTTACAAGATCTTCCCACATCTCTATTAATGATTTTTTTTTTTTTGTTTTTCAAAGATATATAGTTGAGCGGGGTGACACTGAAAATCATGATATTTTAACATATTTTTTTAGACCTCATCAGAATTTTTTAGAACTGTCCTTTATTAAGATCCAGAGATGTTTCATTTACAAAAACAACTTCCTAAGGCAGGGAGACATCTTCCGAGTCATTCCCTTAAGGAATAGGGACATCGTAAAAAGATAATAGATGATCATGACAAGCTTTACTCAGAGATCAAAATCAGTCAACTTCTTTCAAACAACAGACTTTTTCCAACACATATAAATTTCAGAAATATACCATTGCTGTTTATACAATTTTCTTAGCAGTGATTTTAGCGAAGGAATTTTCTGTTTTCTTTGTCTGAATAGCTCGGTATATAGGTATGTTTATTTAAAAAAACACAAGCTGATAAATTCAAAGGAAAAATCAAAAACAAAAAGAAAACGAAAAAGCAAACAAAAGCAAAATATGTACATAATATACAAGGGTTGTCATCAAGCAAAGTATCTTTTCAAGGCTTGTCCATTCACTGGGTAGGTGTCAGGCTGCCCCTCAAGATTCTGCAATCGAAAAGAACTGGGACCCAACTTTTCAGCAATTAAAAGTGGTCCAAGCCATAAGTTTTGAAATTTTGTGTGCTCTCCCTTTCCCTCATGCAGTTTGTCCCATTTCAAGATGAGATCACCTACTTTGAAATTTCTATCAGAAGCAGAGTTAGAATCGAACCAGATTTTAACTAATAGTTGATGCTGATCTAAGTTTCGTTTATCTTGGGCTCTTACCTCTTCTAGCTTCATCAAAGCATTAATTCGGTTTTCCAAAGGGGGACAATCTTCTTCTTGGATTTTCTGTGACAATTGAAGTGAAGGAAGAAGAATGTGAGGTGGCAGAATTGCTTCTCTGCCATAAATGAGAAAAAAGGGGGAGTTACCTACAACATCTTTTGGCGTTACCCTATCAGCCCACAACGCATTCAATTCGCAACACTGGTGCCATAGGTAAGAGAACACGGTGAATGAGGCAGGGTTTGAATGCAGCACACACAGGAACAAAACGCCCGAAGGCTTACCCGAGCTAACAGAGGTGAAATAGGGATAGGAGCAACATTAATGACATCGTGCGAAGGTGGTGGAGTTATTTGCTAGCCATGCAGAATAGTCATTACCAATGGTACAACCGCCGGTGCTTTCAACTATACAAATCACAACGCACATGTGTTATAACTATGCCATTTCAATCAATCAATTGAAACCTTTGGTAAGTGGATAAACCATGCGCGCAATCAAACATTATGCCATAGTTTTAAAACAAAACATACAAATCGAAACCAATACCAATGTTTTGACTATGTGACATGCGTTGTGATAACATGGACTAGGTGTCATATTAAATGATATATATCAAGGGTTTAACCATAACACCTATGTATTTTTATGAAACCAATGGTCAAGTAGATCAAATCAAAGAACATATAAATCCAATTACCAATGCATCACAACCTCAATTACTCATGAAACGAAATTACATAATCAATCAAAGAATGTCCAATGAGTACAGATCAAAAAGTTTTGCCAACTGCATAATGATAAGTAAAATGTAAATGAAATGGGCATATCGACAAGAAGGATAACAACAATTCAATAATGATTTTAATGCGACTTCGAAAAACCAAGTTTTCACACTTACAATCGTGAAAACAAAAATGAAGGTAAGTGTGCAAATGGCGCAAAGAATAAAAGTGTCGTTTATTTGAGAATTGCGACGAAAAATTAATGTTTGCAAAACATTGGTGTAGGAAGCTTATAAGACAGTGAAAAATGTGAATTGGCTGCCAACACAACCACCATGTAGAAAATGTTCTGGGTAAAAGTTTTCATGGTGTAAGCCACTACTATCTGAAACGCCATGTGGTAAGGGATATGAGGTTTTAAGTCGGTTGTATCAAGCATGATCATTCCTGGATTACAGGTCTTAGTAGAGCCTAAGGCAGCTAACAAAGCCTTTCCCTGGGAAAGGAAGCTTTGGAGGACTTCCCAAGTAGACATTGCACAATGGGTTTGAGACAAATCCTCCACCACAGAGTAGTTCTGGGCTACCCTTGCGTTTGGATTATGGGAAAATTTCTTGAATGCACATGTTAGGATGCGTGTCATTGTTTCGACCAACGTCTTCTCAATATGGAGAGGAAGAGGTGGGTTTTCGGCTTCGTTACCCTTCTCAGAGATGTTTGGCATTCCGTAGTCGTGCGTCCTAGTTTCTATATGGGCATCACCTTTCAGCATATACACATTCATAGACGGAGGATTACTTGAAGATGGAGGGGGTCCCTGACTACCCCATTCCATGCTCGAAGAGGCTTGACTCAAATTTTGCCCATGTGGAAATGGGTTTGTTAACACGACAGGCTGCTATTGTGCCAATAACTTCTGGGCCTCTACAAGCCAAGGGCACTGGTGAGTCAGATGGTCTTCCATGCAAAGATTACATAGATACTTCAACTTCTTCTTTTCTGTGTTGCCCCCACCAACATTATTGGTAAGTTTCTTATCCCCCTTACCCTTATTTCATTGTTTCTTCTTTCTGTTAGGCTGCTGGGTGGCCTTCGGTTTTGTCGATTGTCAAACTGTGTACATCCGACGTTTGAGTAGGGGGAGAAGCTGAACCAGTGGTCTGGTTCGCCATTGTCTGCTGTATTGACAATTACTGCAATTGATTCGAAAGCTGATCAACGAGCTTCGTTTGTGCTGAACCAATAATACCATCGACATGTGGTCCAGATCTCTGTCTGGTCTTGTCAAGTATCGACCGAGGTGCATCTAACAAAACTTTGTAAAGTAAAACAGACTGAGAGTAAATCTTTTCTAGATGTTGAGCTCTCATTATCACTTCTTCTTCTGAAAATACCCCCGATGTTGCTACATCTTTGGATAACTGAGGTACCAAAGACTTAAGGAACCACTCAAGGAGGAATGTTGGTGGGACTGGTAATTTTATCAAAATATTCCAGTGTCTCCATTCCTGGATGTGATTTGAGATATGGTTCACCTTTGTCTACTCAAAGTTGGCCGACAATTCGGTGTCGGCGTCGTATCTCACAGGTAATTGAAAATGGTTTAAGAAAACGATTTCCAAAGGTAGAGTATCTTGAGTGGTCGAGCTCGATGTACCATTTTGCAGCACTCCTGATGAGAGTGCGTTGAAACAAACACAATTGGACGGAGTTGTCTCTCAAAGAGTTGGACGAGCACCATAAATGGAAGGTAGTCACATGATCACCTAGATATTCATTAGGATTTGCTTCGAACTTTGGTATGTACGAAGGAAACTTGGTTGGCATGGGAGGCCAACGTGGATCATGACAGATGGGTTCATTTAATAACCTTTTTAAGTCTGGCAAGTGCAAAGGTGCCAGAAATGGTAATTTGGGTTGTTGATTGTAACCAGAGAAAAAGGAGCCTAGAGTTTGGCTAGCACTAGGTTGCCAGGAAAAGTTAGGTTGTTGTCCAAGGTTCTAGTAATAACCATGGCCATGACCAGCGTACGAATTCTGTGCTTGTTGAGACGTCATCGACTGACTCCTATAATAGGATGTAGAAGGTTGGGCTTGCATTGCATTCCAAGGATTTTGGGAAGGGTTTCCCCCTGCCGATCCGACGGGCATAGGTCCTGAGCCTTGCCCAAGGTTCGATTGGCTATGGAAGGGGTTGCCCCCGATTGGCATCCATGACAAGGGAACTGATACTTGCCATGGATTCCAAGGTCCTTGTGAGGAAGGGATTCCTAAGAATGCCCTCTATGTAGGAATAGTACCCTTCATAGGATTTTGTTGTCCATAATCGAGGTTTCCCCCGGCCATGACGAAAACTGATGGGAAAGCTTTGTTACCAAACACGTTGAACAATGAGAATGGTATCGAACCTACCAAAATGATATAAGAAGGAATTCCTTGACTACCTGCTCCAAATGAACTATAGTTTAAGTTCGACCCGACGGAGTGCTGGTGAGCACCGCCGAGCGAAGGGGATGAAGGAGGTATATGACCCCCTCCGTAAGGGAAAGTGTTATAGGGAGCTAAAATGCCCCCCATGGATCCTTACAGAGGAGTGTTTGAGATCCTTGCCCCCAGACCTAAAGTCTATAGAGTGGAGTAGGAAAGGACATAGTTTGTATCGAAGCCAGGCATCCTGTATGAGAATGGAGGGCCTGTCGCACTCTAGGTAAAAGGAGCAATGATCGCTGCCATAGATGGAGTCAGACCATTGCCCGAGGTAGAGGCAGTCGAGACCATAGTAGTCCAGACTAGCTACTGTTGGTTTGGAGGCGGAACACCCCTTGTAATGACAGCCGTAGCAGGAATATGATAATTTCCTGAAGAAGTCGTAGCATTTGTTTCCATCGTTGCTTGTGACACTACCTAACGCTCGTAAGGGTCAACATGTACGATGATGGGCACCGATAGATCAATGATCAGAGGGTTATACAAACCAATAGATTTCGCTCCAAGGTTAGAAATGGTTGGCTCCTCCAGAATCAAATGTTCTCCTCTTGGAAATGGATCAGGCATAGTTTCCTATGGCCCAATTGCCTCAAAAGACCCTTGTTGGTCGAGTTTTCACCTTAGCGGAGGTGGGGGTGCTTCCACATTAACCAACGACAGGACAAGAAGTCTTTGTAACCAAAAGAGCTCCTGATCCTCCATGGTGTGAGAAGATCAATGACACACTAGGGCTTTCTATTAACATTAAAGACCAACACACACTAGATAAAGCTCCTATGAGACAAGACAAGCAGATCACTAGCTAGTTGGAAGAACAGTTACACCAACCAACACTAGAGAAACTTACCGATGCAAGTGAAACTCGAATATGGAAGCACCCTATGGGTATAATCTACAAAGCATGGCCCGATGTCTTCCTTAGGTACCGTGGTATACCCCCACAATCACCTATGTAAGTCACTAAGATAAAAGGCAACTAGGTTGCCAGCATGCGAACAGTCACTAGGCGGGTAGAGTCGACAGTTGGGTGGACTGCAATGAGCAGGGTATCAAGCCCGAAACCTATCAAGGGTATCAAAATCAAGTGTTCTGGAAGAAGACTGAGGACCTCAAATGGATTTGAGACCCATGAAGCTCTGTGGAAAATGCGATCAATGAAATCCTAAGATAAGCCCTCTATATGCATTCCCCACTATGCTTGGTCCAGCTTTGGAGGGGTTATCTCCTCTACCTTTCTGCACGCGACCTCGTGTTTATCCCCTGTGTTAGAGGGGGGTCCCGGATAACTTTCATGGTTACTAGAATTTTAATCACTCCCTAGCACAGACTCTTATGTTTGTTTTTTGTAGCCTTGAAGAGTTTCCTCTTCAATCCTAAATCAAGCCTCTCACTTAGACTAAATTTATGGACCCTACAAACACAAAGTCTAATAACTTTTGATTTAGCGTTAATTTTAGTGGTTGTCTTAAGTCAAAGGGAATGGAAGTGAAACTAGTGATGGTTTTTAAGAAATGAAAGAGAAGAGCATAAGATGAAACTAAAAAGAAACTACTCCTTCTTCACAAATAAGGATTTTCCAAATTAAACTCTTTCACCAAACTTTTCGTAACTACTTTTCTTAGATATTTGAAAAAAAAAAATTAAAACAAGATTTCGCTTGATTAGGAGCTACTTAATGTCCTAAGTATTCAAGTAAAGAACTTAAGAAAAATTTCTTTTTCCTTGGTAAATAAAACACTTAACCTGAACTACTTTTACCAAACAAAGACATGATTTTTTTTTTATTGTTTTATGCTTCAAAACAAAAAATTTGAAAACGAATTCTTTTCTTTTCTTCTAAATCAAAAAAGGGGAAAATGATGACAAGACAAGACCAAGAAATGACTTTTGTCCCATTGCAGATCGCATGGAGTCACCGACAATACCAAGCAGGTAGATCAGAACAGACTCACAAACTTGTCTAAAAACCCTAATAAAGAAAACACAAGAAAAATTTGATAAAAAGAAAGCTGTGTTGAGGTCATACCTAGGCTACAAACTGCTATAACAGAGACCAGGGCTAGATAAAGAAAACCCCTATGAAGTGTGACTTTTGACAGGGAAGAGAATGATTGTCTCTTCTTAAAAAAAAAAAAAAATCTCAACACAGGCATGCTACTAACACTACAGCAGCCTGCGTATGTACGCGGGCTATCCAAAGGCAGAGCGTGTATGTATGCATGTAGGCCCACTACAGACCGTGTACACCTCTATAACTTTTCAAAAAAATGAAAACCAATAGTCAAGCACAAGCAGGGAGTACTAGTATGGAAGACCAAAATCCCTTAAAGACACATAAACTTATAGAAACCCAAGAAACAGTAAATAAAATATTCAAAACACCCAAAAAGAATATCCCTAAAAAACCCTAGAGGTTTCCCCAGTATGGTCGCAAATTATGCTATAGCGGGAAAACCCCCTACGAACTACACCAGGGTTCTAAAGTGCAGGCAGAGCTAACTGTCTAAAGACTCCTACTTTAACAACTATCCCGACATTACCCCATAATCATACATAAAAGACAAAGTATAGGGATACGGTAGCCTACCTTAAACTCCACGTCCGATGTCGATCCCTTTGCACTCAGTTGTTTCTCGACTGTAGATCTCCTCCCAAGGCCAACCTCCATTCACCAAAAGATAAACAAGAAACTACAAGCATGCATTCTATATATGGATTAGTGGGTTAGATATCATAACAAACATACAAATAAATCATGAAGATTGAAGGCATCATTTGGCGGGACGAAAAAGGTATTTCTTTATATTAATCTCACGAAGTCGTTTACAATATGAGATCGGAAACTACTCCTCGAACACAGTCATGGGATCCTCTTCACCGTGAACCAACTACTTCCACATATTCTTCTCCTCTTCAGTTCTCTCTAGCGAAATGGAAAGGGTTTGCAATGGAGGAAAAAGGAATTCTGGCTCAAACTCACAATGTGGATGCAAAATATTGGGGCAAGGGGGGATACTGAAATGGGCAGAGTCTCTTTTCTCTCGTGCTTCTTCTTTGAATGGGACCCCAACACCTTTTATAGGAAAACAATCTAGGTATTTGGTTGGGTGACTGGCTATAAGCGGTCAATTGATTAGTAATGCCCCAAAAACCTGTATCCCTTTGCAATTTTTTATTTTTTGCAATTTTTGTGAGTGTACGTGGGCTATAATGGTGCAACTAGTGTATGTACATGGGCAGTAGTGGTGCAGGCCATGTACATCTTCAATAAAATGATTTTTTAGAAGAGATGTTCAATGATGGCTTGGCAAAGATAGCAAGTAAGGTGGCCTGATGCCAGGTATACATGTGTGGTGCAATTTAGGGTTATAACAAGGTGGATTCTGAATTCCAAGAGAAGTAGGAGGTGATTTGACAGGAAAATCTGCAATCTTTATATCATTTATCTTGGGAAAATGAAGAGTATAAGATGGATGATTTTCAGACTTAAAAAAAAGTGGCTGGGTCTTGGAGGTGGATGGGAAAAACTCAAGAGGAACTTAGGTTCCTTCTTCTTTGGTCACAACAAATTTGAAAGAATGGGGAGGAGAACCTAAGAGAGGAAAATATTCCAGACTCTCAATCCTAAACCAATTTACAACTTCATAGGATGCATTAGCATCAAAGTTTTCAAGAATTTCTTCTTTCGTCTCAGGAGCAAAAGATGAATATTCTATAGGGAAATCTCCTAGTTTAGAGTTTACAGGAGTTTCAGCAATAGAAAAATGAGAAAAATGAGAAAAAACAACTAGAGTATGGAAAGCAGAGTTAGGTAAATTTCCAAAAGTACTCGACGATGTGGAAGAGGAAGCTCCTTGTAAAAATTTTCCCTTATTCAAGATCTTTTTTGGATCAGGTTCAGGCACAACCAGAGGTGATTGTGGATTCAACCTTGTTTGTCTACCTTTGGGAGCCACAACTGAGCTTTGGAGTCACTAGGTGCAATCTGCAATCTTTTGTTTACTGATTACTATGCACCATCAAAATCAGTATTTTGTCTTGTCGTACAACCCGAGGAAATGTTTTCAATCCATTCCCTGACAATGACGCCAAAAATGTTACCACTAGAAGTCACACTTAGATTGTTGTAAGTGCAATCCCAGTACCCATCAAAATATTAGAGATAAATGTTTATGATAAGGTGGAAAATGGATGAAAAACTCAGAAAAATAATGTCAATCACAACTTACTCCATACAATTTGCACCAACAAATAAGGCTTTGAGTAACTTGGATCAGGGTTTAAGAAATAAGGTGAGTAGGTAGAAGACTTAATAAGAAAAATGTAATATGCCTATCATCTACATCAGGTAGTATTAACAGACATATGAAGAAAACCCTATGAAATAAGAACTTCTCATAATCAAAGAGAAAACTATGATATAATTATAAACAACATCACAATAGATCCTCCATTGCAACAAAGATACAATTCAACCAAATGAATCATTCAATAGATTGTAATTATAATTAGATAGAAACAAGATGATAAGGAACAAGATTGATTTATATTATCCAAAGTGTCTTAGGTCTGGTACATACAATAGGAGGTATTTTCTGCTACATAGACAACATCAAAAATACGAGTCTCTCTCACACCATTCAAACCTTCCTTTAGTCTTACAATGCTTATCTTATAGCCTAGACTGTCATTGGAAAATTTACAATTCGAATAAAAACACATGCATAGGATTCCTGTGCCTAAAGATGGAGTGACTACAAATGTACAAAAAAAAGATAACATAATGCTATATTTCAGGATGATGTTAGCAACGTTTGCAACATCTTCTTTATGGCAGATGAGGTGTCCTTTTGAGTGCATTTTCCTTTGAAAGGTGGCCTCCCAACTCACAAATGATATTCAAAAGATTGGTACGCATCCATATTGACATCTGACATTGGTTACTCCCTCGAAATCTCCAAAACATGAATTCACAACGCCAGTTCACAACATCTGTCTGAAACAACCAGTTCGCAGTTCCAGGTGTTGCAAACTTTCCTAAAGTGGCTTTTTTGATTTTACAAAGGCTTGAAACACCCAAAAAATGTCTCAAGTGTACCAAAATTTTGTAAAAACTTCATATCTTTCTACATGAATAGAAGAAAACATCCCAATAGATAATCATGGTTTACAAAACATAGCCATCCTCAAAAGTTGTAAAATTGCATTAAACAGGGAACTTGACCAAAACTGATATTGGTTGAGGTTGAACATCTTCATTTTTTAACTCTGGAGCTTCTCCTGGTAGAAACTTTAGCCAACATGTCCAAGTTTCTCTTGGCCAAATCTTCTTTAAAAGGAAGTAGTTATGCCTTTACCTTTCTTATTTGATCTTGATGATATTTGTTTTGTCTATAGAGATTTCTGAGCTTCTCGTGGAGGGGAAAAAATATTTTGGCTAAAATAATGGCCTTGTCAATAGTTTCATGGTACATGCCCATCATCCCCTTAAGCTTCTTCCTATAGACAGAGTCTTCACTCTTCAATTTATCAACCTCAACCCTTCCTTATTTAAGTTGTCTTTTGAGCTTCTTGAAAGTGGGATTGCTTTCCTCTTGAGGAGTAGTGATATCAACAATTTTAATGGGTTTCTAAAAATATTTGGATTTGCCTTTCCTCTCGGCCGACATTTCTACTACATCATCCTTCATAGGAATATTTTTCTTGGATGCTGCTCTAGTAAAAGGCCTCCTAGGCTTAACCTTGTCTGTAGCAATGGGTGAAGGATGCACAATATTTCTCCCTCTTAGACCTCTTTATTTACTTGAAGGAACCTCCATAGGAGTGGGATTTTCCATGGGTGAAGCTCCCCTGTGTGAAGGTTGTGAAGGCATTCCTGCTTCTATTTCATTTGTTTCTCTATAATCTATATCATCCATAACACCCCTTTTATTATTTCTAACCTCTAAACACACAATCCTTTCAACATGAGTAGGAATTTGTATCTTAGACTGTGGAGTGGGGGAAACATTCAACTGAAAGTGTGATGCAGTGAGGAATGTTTCCCAATCAGTGTCTGTCTTTCTCAACTCTTACATCACCAACATTTTAATAAAGCCAGAGTGAAAGATACTAGTGTATACTTTCTTAGACTTGGCTTGAACTCTACAATCCATATTACCAATGCTTCTCTAGAGGTAAAAAGGGAGGTTCATTGCTTCTTTCCCTGTGAAGTGTAATAATAGCATGATGTGGTATTGGTATACCATGTTAAATATTCCCTCACAGGTGAAATACCTTTGGATCACCTTCAACATATTATCAAAACCTTGAAGCATGTGGCTTCTAGGTACCCCTTTGGACAAGTTGTCTCCCTGACACTCTGGCATAAGAAATTCCTTGGAGAAGGAAGCGTTTAATGACATTTCCTTGAACCACTTTTCTCCAGTGTTGGGTATTTCTATTGCAATAGAGATGGGCAGTTATGAAACTTCAAATTCTAACATCTCCACTCTATTTTTGGTCCCATTGAAGTTGATTGCAAATTATATGGCTACCTCTGGATGCCCCCTCTGCATCATTTAACATAAATTGATGCAAACTACCCTCTTAAAGGCTTCCCTGATCAAAGGCTCAAAATCAATGAGATGCATGTCATAAAGATCTATCCTTATAATATCCCCTCCCTTATGAGTTTTATTATGTTGTTGACTATCCATACTACTGATGAGGAATGTTTTTCTATGAGTTTTAATGATAGGTAGACGTATGAAAACAAGGAATACATGAAATAAGGTTTTGATGACAAATTGTTTTCAATAGGC
>SNQJ01S0150827.1:0-23180 GCA_010110895.2 Picea sitchensis
CATTGGAAAATAATATGTCTAAAAACCCATGTAATCATGAAAATGGTTTAATGTAAGGGTATGGGAAAGCGAAATATGGTTAAAAGTGAAGTGAAAGTGAATTGAAAGTGAAGTGAAAGGTTGGTAAAAAGATGGTACTTTGGTGACCCAACATTTATTTCCTGAGATAAGTGTCATTCATGTGCTTATTTCAATTATCATGTGTGTAATTATGTGTTTATGTCATGGAATATCTGTTGTTAAATTCTATATATGAATTGTTAATGTTGCATGTATGTTGTTATTATTTCTTCTTAACTCTGTTCATATGCATAATTTATTATTTAATTTAATGGTATCAGAATTCGTAATTCTATCGCAGGATGGCCCAGCTGGAGGTTGGGAATGTTACAAGAGCAATTTTGTCGAGTCCTTGATAATGGGGATGTTAAAAAATGGTATCAGAGTTGATAACAAGAGATTTTTTGTGTGACATGGCCCAGCTTTGGTGGCTAGGTACATTATAAAGTGGTATCAAAGAAATTTTTTGTTGAGTTGTTGGTAATGGGGACATTACAAATTGGTATCATAGCTATGTCAAAGTGTATTGTGGAGTAGCATGGCCCAACCCGGGTGGCTGGGGACGTTACACTTATTTTCTAAATCATCAAACACGAATAAAATTTATTATCCACAAACCATCTCTCCAACTCTCATAATTCCTTTTGTTGTATTGTTTGATAGATATTGTAGTCTTGTTTTTCCAATGATAAGAACAAATCATTTCTAATACATGGTATATTGTAGGAATTATTGGCAATCCAAGTATCATTAACGCCATATAGATCAATGCATCTTATAGTTTCCTTTCTTTCTAGATGAGCATACTAGGGAACATGTAATGCATACTCAACCTCACCATGAATATCCTTCATAAAATTACCGTGGTCATAAATTCTATCATTATCTTTTCTTTTATTGAGATATTTCCTAGAGAAGGTTTTTATTTGTTCCAGAATTATTTCTCCCAGAAAAATAACATGTGATGCTCTGTATAAATTTAGCACTGCTATGACAACGTCACCACTTTGTTCGATAAAATGGAGGTGATAACAACAAAAGGAATTTTTAGATACATCATATCCATGAAATTGTAAAATCATGAAAGCAATGGAAGTGCTAACTATGTTTGGTGTTGGTGATTTTCCCTCTCTGCTTGTTTCTTTCTACATTCAATATCTGTAGACAACATCTAAAGCATGCATTATCTTATTTTTAAAATGTCTTTCTAATCCTATTCACTGTACTATTTAATCGATCATTAAGATCCTAACATACAAATATAACAATTTTAATAAATCTTATGTCAGTGTTTATCTGGTGGGAAAATCTAAAAGATAATTTTCCACTTTTCTCATTCTGAGATGCACCACAACTATTTGAGTTAACCCCTTAGTGTATAGATCTATTTTGTTGTTATCTATTGTATTTGATATAGGGAAAGCCAATTTTTACATTAGCTATTGCATTTCCATCTCTAAGACCACCAGAGTGCAGATCAAACTCCAACTTTGTGTTAGAAATATTCCGTGTTTCAAATTGGGATTTTCTACTTTGCTTTGTATGTTATTGATCTAGGAAATATTAGTACAAAGCTCAACATATCCACCATTGGTTTCGACCGGTTTGATGAATTTTATCCTAAGTAGAAGCTTCATAAGGACTCCTTATTCAATTGGTGGATATTTAGCGTGTTTTTAGGAATGCTATTTATAGATGATATAAACTGATATATAATGCTATTTTCTGATATATACTGAGGATCGTGTGTTACACATTATTTTGGTCATCCTGGTAATCCATTGACAACATGTGTCCATGTTCCCAAAAAATAATCTTTTACCATGAAGGAAATGACTGAATTTATCCTCTTAAAAACTTTATGAAGAAAGGTCGTCACAGGCTGCACCATCACCCTCTACTCTAAATCTAGCGTGAGACACCTCCATAGTCTTCTCTACAGCTAGGGTGTGACGATGTCAAAAGAATAATAAGAGGTCAAGTTTTATGAAGGTTCTATAAGGGGATCTTATAGAAGATGAGGTGGTGTCCATATGGTTGGGATCTTACTCGCTTATCTGATTTGGTGGGATCATTCTAATCTCTTTAAACCATCTCTCTCTTCCTTATATAAGGAAGGATATCTCATGGAAAAGGTTAAGCAAGGTTAATGAGGTTTGAATTGGCTAAGATTGTATGGAGAATTCTGCATTGGATCATCCTTGAGAGCCCCATTTCAGTTCATCAAGTCATTGTGGATCTTATTCATTCAAGATTGCAAGTGTGTGTGTTGGAGAAAAGAGTCATCGGAAGGGGACCTTGCAACATCAAGGCTTTGGTTGTAATCTCAACTTTCACTTTAATATAATACAGTGATATGTTTCTTACCCATAAAACTTGTTTTGTTTTATTGTATGATTCCTAGATCACATGTATAAGTTCTCATTGAGTATATTATATTGCTTTCACTTTGGTTGGCGTGTGTTCCCTTTTAGATTCAACGTCACAGGGGCAATGGAGTGTATCTAGGACGACAATGACAAGAGGAAGTGATATTTAAACAATATGGTTTTCATCTCTTGTTGGATAGTAAACTCAATGTTTAGAGCTTAGGGAAAGCGTCATATTCTGTCTTGTTTTGTTCTAGATCTAGGTGGATCTAGGGAGATCTATTTATGTCCTCATTTACCGATAAGTCCCATAACAAAATTGGCGACTCCATTAGGGATACAACCTCCTTTTGATATTTTTCTTCCCATTTTATTTTAACCTACCCTCCTCCGATAATTTTTTCTCTTTGAGTCTGTGGGTGATCCATCTGGACTCCCTAGGTTTAAAAGTTCAGTTAAAGTTTTTGCCTTCCTCCCATTTTTTCCAAATTTATGGAGATCGTCGCACTGTAACCTATTAGCAGCCTAGGAAGACCCTTGAACGTTGCATCCTTCTTGTCCATTCCAGTGTGATGACGTCGCACTGTGCTCTGCCAGTAGCCTGTGACGACCTCAACTTGTCGCACTGTGCCCCATACCCAGCCTACGATGACTCTTGTAGGTTTTGATGGAGTGAGTCATTTTGTCTTTTACCACCCAGGTTTGCCTAACTTGCCTGGAGTGAACTTCTTATGCCCATGTTTGATTGATTCCTGAGTTTAAATCTTGCTTGTGAATGGCTTTTAGTGATTGAAAGTCTTCCCTTTCATTTTGCAAGTTTTTCGCTCACGCTCATTGTCACGAGGATATAATCTCAGATCTTCATTTGGGTGCTTGTTCGGCAAGGGGTTTTTGGTTTGTTTCAAGCTTTGGATTCATTTTGTTTGCCAGATTATTTACTGATTGAGAAACACTTTTTTCTTGCTTATGTCAAAAAGTTGTCTTGTCTTTTTTATTTGTGTCTATATTATGAATTTGATTTGGGAATTGTGTTGTGAATGTATTGATTCTCTTGGATTGCATTTTTCTTTTGTCATTACATCTCTGATTTTGTTTTGAAAAGGAAGAACTGAATTTGTTAATTCTTTTTGGTAATATCTCATAAGAAAATTTTTACATTTGAAATATTTATAAGGAGAAGAAATTGGAAAATTTGTAGTTCATGATCATTTGGAATTATGTTCATTCAGAATTGAGAAATTGTAGTTTGTAGCTTGCTGTACTTCGAAAGAAACACCTTCTCCATACTGTAACTAGAGTTTGTTGAATTGAAAATTGCACATTCATCTCTTTTTGCATTTTATTGGGTCAAGGTCACAACAACAACAGTTTCACTTCCATCTCCCTTTTTGAGTAAGCAACAACCTCTAAAGCACAACGTAAATTTAAAATTTATTAGTAACTTTTATTTTCTAGGGATCGTTTTCACCAACATTAGCTAGGATAGTGCTTTGGAATAGGTTGTAAGGCACACTCCCCAAAGCATCAAAACACACAATAGTATCTTGTGATAGGGAGAGTTCAAATCCAATTGCTACATTTTGTCCTGGGAAGCCCTTCTCACACAAGGGTCAAACCTGAGGTCGCATTGAGAATAGCAGAGTTACTCACCCTGCTTTGTTGGTCTTGGTGTAGAGATTGCGTGTATTATGGGGGTCGCTTGAAGGTATACCCTAAATTATGAGTGGAATCCTTTCGAGTTGATTTTGGTCTAGATACCCTGCCTTTGCGTGTGGATTGGACTTGTTAGTACTCAATTTACAGTGTTAAATTTTGGAATTTTGGTGAAGACAGACACGCTACTGGAATAATAACATTCTTGCAGCACCATTATAAATCATCATATTCTTTGCCAAATTGGTTTTTCACCATATCTAAACTTCTTATATTTAATATTGTTTACAACCAAGAGTCAACATTGGCAAAAGGGCCAAGCTCCATTAAAGCCATCAGGCATAAAAAACTAAGTTCATAGGTTATTGAGCCAAAGCACCTGCCATCAAATACAACACAGGTTAGTACCTACTACTACTAGCCACACAACACAAGACGCCATGGGAGGAGCCCAAAAAGAGGCCTTATTCATGCACTATGCATCAATTTTGTCCACAACTATCAACATTAAAAATAATTAAAGGGTTTCTATCTCATGCATATGGATATTTTCCTCTGCATACACGAAAATAGAAAAACACCACGCAACACACAATGAGCCAGTGCACTTGCAATCGAAACTTAAGTCAAGCGCACAAGCCAAGCCACAAATTAAAAAAACAAGCCATTCTTATGCTAGCTACACTAAAGCTGAAGCCATGAGTCATGCTATGGGTTGACACACAAAAGAAAGACAAAGTCATTAATCAAGACATAAATCAAGTTCATTGACCAAATCAGTTTAAATGCCTATGCAAAGTCTACATGCCAAGTCGAAAAGTCAAGTCCATATGCCATGCAACATATAAGTCATCAAATGCCATCTAAGAGCCAAGTGTCAAAACATTGTGCAGAGGTTGATTTTGTTATCCATTGTTGCATAGATTGAGGTAAATCATGCCCGAAATTACATATGCCAAAGATTCGATTTGCAGGTAGAAGATACATGCACAACTGTCTAAAGGTGCAACATAGTTTGGTCTATGGTTTGTTTTGTAGGTCAAAGGCATCAGGTTTTTATGCAAAGCCACGAGTCAAGAGCACATGGGAAATCCAGCATTAAACTCATATGCCCATAGAAGGCCACGAGGAGGGAGCCGTCAAGATAATTGGAAGCCCTCGATTCAAGTAGTCCTAGGGTATGCTTGCTATAATTTTCTATGGTGTTGGCTCTTAGTCACATTGTTGTGGTATATGAGACACGATGTCAAAGCATGGTGGAGACTAGAAGTGCACTGAGCAGGTTCCAGGTTATTTATTGATGAGGAGTTATGGTAAGAGTTAAACGAGCACTCAAATGCCAAAAATTGGAAGTTTTCAACTGTATGTCATCGCCACACAATGCTAAATGTCGCTGGATAGATGGAAGTTTGAGTTTAAAAGTATAAATTGTAAAGTACCAACAAATAAGAGATAGACCGAGGTGAGAAGCTCACAGTTGTCAATGCAAATGAGAAGGGCCAATATCACGATCTTGGTAAACAATTTAAGCAATGTAATAGAGTTTATTTATTATGCATAGATGCTGGGAGTAAGAGAAATAATACCAAGGCAAAAGATGTGGCAAAACAACTTAAGGAACAACAAATGGAAAGCTCGACTAGATCAAAGTTTCAAGTCAAAACTTGAGAATCCTCCAACAGTTCACTCATGGGAGGCTACAAAAGGAGGCAGAGTTTCAGTCTTCCTTAGTTATAATAAATCTTCATACAACAAGATTTGAGAAGATGAAAGAGAAAGTTATTTTTATGTTCTGGAACTTTTCAATTAGTCTTTGGTTCGATAAGATTGAGGGAGTATAATAATCTTTCCAACATCTGTCAAGGCCATACAACAGCTGGAGATAGAGCATGATTAAAGAAATTTTTTAGGCATAATATCAGCAGCCTCAACACCAAAGGGTAGCTAAAGGACACCTGGAAGCAGTGATCTTGTAGCAATTCAACATTCAAATCCAACAGTTAAGAATTGAAGACTTCATCAAAGATTTGGATTAATCTAAATCAAAATTTCCAAGAAACCACTCGAGTGACAAACGTTTTGGAGGAAACATAACACACGACAACTCAAAATTGAAGGAAGTTGGTCAAATGTTATCTCTAGTATCTCGAAGACATGGATAACAGGTGGCATCAAGAAATCTACAACAAGTGTCAAATTCTTCCAAAGCTATGGAAACAAAGCACTTGGCAGTTAGTTCAGCCTTATTTCTCATCGATTCCACATTCTTAGTGATATGAGGAGAAATGTTTGAGCAATATCCAGGTTTTCAAGTTACAGGTGGTAGGGGATTCAACAAATGAAGATCATATCTAGATTTAAAAGGAGATTTGACACCAACAAACTCAACTATTCGACAACCTTTATAACTATATTTGTTTTAGTTTATGTCTTATGATCTGAATGGATTTTATTTCTAGCAAACTAGCACATTTTGTTATTATTTTTTGTTATTTAAATCAAGAATTTTGAAATCAATAGGAGGAGGAGGAGAGACCCGAGAGGGGAATTTGGGCAGAGGCCCATGTAGGAAAGATTTTAAGCTTATGGGCATTTATTTAAGTATTCATCTCTGACATTGAACATCCAGGTGTATTGTTTTACCAGATTGTGATCTCTTCCTGTTTTACATTCTGTCTTTGTCTTACTTGAAAGAATTGCATACATTGAGAATCAATGGCTTCTCATGGATGATTGATTCCCGAGCGGTAAATATTTTGCCATGATTGCCTATTATCAGTGTGTTTTGTTTCAAGTACCGATGCATCCTTTTGACAGAGAGAATCTATGTTTGGTGGATGTTCTACTTTTTGTCACGTTCTCCATTCTTCCATCCACCATCATATAAGTATTTTGTCTGATATGCAACTCATTGGCCTTCAATCTAACAGGATGTTTACTTGACTCCATGCCCAATGGTGTTTTAACTGATCTGCATTTAGCTTGTTTCTCTTATCATCTATCTCATCCACCTTATTTCAAAACCCAAACACATTCTTATTTATAAAATCATTGCAATAACTAAAGATGTGCTAGGCTTGACCCTATAGCAGTCTAGGGGCAACTTATAGCACTAACAGGATTGTCGACTCTTTCCCCAAGCATCTCTATTGTAACTGGTAACCTTAGTGGCCTATCTCTCCAGGGTCTGTGCACAAGGTGATTTTGGAGGGGCAAGTCTTCATGGTACTTGGAATCGACGTTGGCCAAACTCACTCGTGATCCTTGGAGGGTATACCCATGATTATGCGAGGGAGCTTGCACGAGGGTGTAAGTCCATTAAGCAGGTCGTCAACGTAACGTTTCCACCCGCTTATCCCAACCCCTTCTTGTCTTGATTTCACGATGTTGGATTTCATCACCAACTAGTGACTTCGAAATAAGGTTTGTTTGCTTGGTTTGATTCCTAGATTTTATTAGCGAGTGTTGTTTTTTTTCTCTAGTTGGCCATAGATTTTTTCCGTTATTTACTTGGTTCAACCAAAATCGGCCTTTGTCGTTCACGTAGGATTCAAGGGCTACCCTTGGAAGATCCAAAATCTTATCAACCTTTTCTTCCTAACTCGCTAGAAGGCTCTCCCGAGGGAGTAGTCGATCATGAAGTAGCTTCCAAAGTTGGAAGTACACACTCTTTGGAGGATTTTTGAATCATTTCGGACTCCTTAGAAGCATTCTGACTTCCTCCGAACTTGACTTTGAGTGTTCTATGAAATCCACGTATACCCCGGGTGAACTCATCCAGAGAAATTGTTGTTGATACTAAAGTACCTATTGGACCTAACACACGATCTGGAGTTGAGGATCCACTTTTTCAAAGTGAATCGTTTAGGACCCTAACTCACACTATTGGAACTTTTGGTTTTGGTTCTATCCCTTTGACAGTACGTGATCTGTATGGTAACCTAGGAGTGAGTCCTGATCGACCCATGGAATTGCAAGTTCCTGATATGTATGTTACCTATACGGTACCTTTAGACCATTTTAATGGTACTACTAGTAATGTCACCATCGTTTCAGACCAGTTGTTAATTGGTTCTCACTCGATTTCTACTTTTTAGATGACTCATTCTACTATGGTCCCACAAGCTACCACGATTCCTACTGGAAGTGTGGTTATCTCCCAAGCTCCGATTGGGACCCTGATTCCACCTAGACCAAACCCATAACTTCCCCCTGGGTATAGAGCTATGAATACTTCCATGGCTATCTCCACCCAGGTTCCATCCGAAGGTTCTGGATTTTTTGTCCCTCCTGGGTACAATGCTGCTGTTGTTTTTGTCCCTACACCTGCCTAGGCTCTCTCCAGAGGACCTTATGTTCCTCCTCCATCTCTACTTGGAGGATCCGACCCTAGTGGCTCCAATCCTCTTGGAGGCACCAATATTTCTATCACTTATGGTTTCCAGATTCCTGTTGGAGGTCAACCTCAAGCTGGGGGGAAACCTTAGGTTGGGGTACAACCTCAACTTGGGGGGAAACCTCAGGTTGGAGGCTATAACCCACTATATCGACATAATGCACCTGTGGTACAATCTCAACCTTAGAACCTTCCTTTCTAAGTAAACTTACAACCGTCTGGGGGGAAACATCCTCAAGTTAACTCTTTCATACCCCCTAACCTCGGTCAACCATATCCAGGTTCTTTGAATCCCACTTGGGGTCAAAAAATCCAGTCTAGTGTTCCTTTCCAAGGAAACACACCTAATCAACCCAACCCTAGGGGATATTTGTCTCAAAATCCTCCACAACTGAGTCTGTCAGGACTGTCCCCTTATTTTCAGACAACTTATGGTCCTACTGGTATACCTATGGGAGTTCCCCCTTAAAACTACTAGTTTCCACAAGTGAATTGACAATCTCCTTTCCTGGCCACTTTGGATTTACCTGATCTGTCTAGGATTTTGGATGATCCTATCTTACATTCTCCTTATTGGCCCATCATACCGGCCAAGTTACCATCTGACATCCCTAAATTTTATGGTCGAGCAGGAGAATATTCAAATAATCATGTTATGAATTTTCATCTACGGTGTTCATCCAACTCCTTGATGGATGACTCCATCAGACTATGAATTTTCCAACGAACTCTCATGGGTTCGACAACAAAATGGTACATCGAGTTACCGTGAAGTTTCTTCAATGACTTCAACACCCTAGCCATGGATTTTATGACACATTACCAATTACCAATTCGATATGAGACAAGAACCGAAATTTTGAGTTTTTTCAAACAATCCTCATCCACTCATATCTCTGGTCACATTCATGAGTGGTGGAGAAGAAGACGTTTAATCAAAGTTCCTCTTCCTGATCAACTATTAGCCGAGTGGTTTACCAAATTACTCTTTGGACCTATCGCTCATGATGTCTTCATGGGTGCTATTGTCACTGAAGAGTAGGCGATTAGTCGTGCTCAATATCTTGATCTCGTTTATTCACAAACAAGAACACTTTACGATTTTATCCCTGATGCTTCTCATCCTTCCACAAACCCTACCCCAACACCTCCAACAACTTCTCATGCTGTTGATGGTGTGATTGACACCTTTCATGTTGAGACCCAATCTAGGCATGCTAGTCATGCCAATCCCAAATCTAATAATCCTAATGCACAAAGTACTCATGCTCCTACTCCTTCCATTGACAAGACTACTGAAGTTAATTCTGTTCAATCCACGACCGCCGAAAAAAATCAAAATAAAAAGAAAGGAAAGGGTAAGAACAAGGAGGAAAAGAATAATAATCCATAATATGATAAATCCAAAACACAAACCACTGATGAGAAAGATAAATGTAAACCGCGTTACCCCTGGCTTATTTGTGGTGATGATCATTACACGAAAGATTTTCAAAGACATACCAAAGTTACTAAGTTCCTCCAAGGGACCGGGAAAGCTTCTACACCTGCCATTTCATCACAACCTTTCCCTTCTCAACAACAAGCCCAAATGGTCATTCATGACCAATATTCTCCCTCTACCTCATCTTATGTCCTTATGTGTACTGGTGATTCTAAAAAGAATGAAGTTTCCATCGCGACTCGAGCCAAAGATTACTCTCCATCCAAAGATAAAGTTGATGAAATACCACCTTCGTCGGTTCAACCTTATCCTCCCACTCCACCTCCCAATGATCCTCTTCATATCTAAATACTGGGTCTCGATACAGTTCTTCGCCCTCCTCCCAAGGGCGTTGTTCGAAATTCTGCATTCAACCCTCATGCATGTGCTACCCAAAACTACAATATTGTAGAAGATCTCGCACAAGAACCCTCTGCGATGTCATCTCTCGAAGTCCTTCAAAGTTTCCCTGTTCAGTGGAAGGCACTATTAAAGGCCATTGGTGGAATTGATCCCACAGATACTAATCTAATAATCTTTGACTACAGGCTTTAAACCCTATGGTGTTCTTCCTTTGTTGTCTATTACGTTGGAAGGTAAATTGGTCAATGTCAAGGTTGAGGTCTTTTATGCACCTCTTGATTATAACCTTTTGCTTGGCCATAGTTGGATTGATTCCATGCGTGTAGTTGTGTCTACCCTTTTCTATGTGGTATGTTTCCCCCACCTAGGAAAGGTCGTTATTGTTGACCAACTGGACTTCTTTAATTTTGATTCTCGTACTAGCAATGTTCCTTTTATCTCGAAGACACCCCTTGGTTATGAGAATTTCAGAGTGGGTCTTTTGAAAGATTCAACTTTGATGGGTACTTTTCCAATCCCACCACTCGATATTCCCACCCCTTTCATTGCCTCTATTAACATGATATCCACCACCAGTCGTGAAACCCCCAAGTCATATGACCCATGGATAATACCTAGCCCCGGTGATTACCTCCATTATGGAAACCAGATGCCTTTAAGTCTGGTCGAATCCACTTACCAAGCTATTCAATCGACAAATCCCTCCTCTCCTTCTCTCTTTGATTCATCTCCTGATCCGTTTCACATGATTTTTCCTACAGATGTGATGATCATGTCAGTAATGTCTATGGAAGACACTCCCTGGAACGATGGACATCATCGCTCCATTCTCTTTCTAGAGCGTGACACCATAGAGAGTTACCAATGGATTTCGACTCCGTCGACCGTTGTTTTTATCTCTTTGGATCTCGAGTCAATGCACGATGTTTTGTACGAAGGGAACTTGAGAAAAATTTCCCCTACTGTCCCTCTCGATATATCCATTAAACTCGGAGTCGTGGAGAATATTCATATTGGGCCCTCATGTTCTACTGATGAGGTTCACATGTATAAAGCCCTTTTTCGAGAATTCCATGATGTTTTCTCCTGGAGTTACAAAGAGATGCCAGGTATTGATCTCGATATCGTTGTGCACAAAATTAAGACATACTCGGATGCTAAACCCGTTCGGCAGAGACTTCGCCAAGTACATCCATGCAAAGCTGCTGCTATCAAGATTGAAGTTGAAAAACTTCTTAAAGACGAATTTTTCTATCTCGTTGCTATGATTGATTGGGTATCCAATCTAGTTCCGGTAAATAAGAAACAAGGTACCATCCGTGTTTGTGTAGATTATAGGGATATAAACAAGGCTTTTCCTAAGGACAATTACCCAACCCATTTCGCTAACTAGATCATTGACGACTGTGTCGGTAGTGAAATCTTCTCGTTAATGGATGGTTTATCTAGCTATAATAAAATTAATATTTTACCCGTGTACCAACACAAGACTGCTTTCATTTTCCCTTGGGGAACCTTTGCCTACTAGAAATTACCCTTTGGTGTTAAGAATGTTGGCGCGACTTTTCAGTATTCTATGTCTTATGCTTTCCAAAATATTAAGCACATTATGCAACCTTGTCTTGATAAACTACCGACGCATTCCATGCGTCGCCAGGATCACCCGACACATTTACGAACCATTTTCATCTGTTATCGTTATTATCGTATCCGCTTAAACCCACACAAATGCGTTTTTTGTGTGGAGTCCGACCAACTTCTTGTTTTTATTGTGTCGAGACACGGGATTCGGGTAGACCCCTTAAACGTTGAGGCTATCCTTAATATACCTTCTACTTATACTCTACGCCAACTCCAAAGTTTGCAAGGGAAGGAAAACGTTTTATGTCATTTCATCCCCAATTACGCTGAACTGATGAAAGGATTCACCTGAATACTCAAGAAAGGTTACGAGTTCATATGGGACGATATTGCAAACAAAGCCTTTGAAGCTTTGAAACTTGCCTTAACTCGTACACCATTATTGTTTCCCATTGATTATAGCTGAGATTACTTCCTCTACTTAGTTGCTTCGGAGTCTACCATTGCTATGGTCTTAGTCTAAGAGGATGATTCACATGATGAACACGTAATATAATATTTGAGTTAGAGTCTCATGACTACTGAAACCAAATACCTACATGTGAAGAAACTCACCTTGGAAGCTGTTCAAGTTGTTCAACGTTTTCGTCATTATATATTATTACACAAAAACACTGTTATTTTCAATTACAACCCTATGAAACATATCCTTACTTGACAATTTCTAGGGGGAAAGTACTCCAAATGGATAGTGATTCTCCAGGAGTTTGACTTGGAATTCGAAAGCGCCAAGTCAAAGAAATCTTTGGTTTTCGCTGAACTGATATGTGACCTTCCCTCCATTGAGACAAAAAATGTGGCAGAGGATTCCTTGCATGATGAACCCCTTTTTTTGATCAGTTCTGATGACGTATGGTACAGAGATATCATTATCTATCTTCAGACTCAAACTTTCTGGCTTGATCTATCTAGTACATATCATCGTCGTATACGATATCAAGCTTGACAATACATCATTCTTGGTGAAACCCTTTATTGCCTCGGTGTTGAATCTATTTTTCGACGATGTCTCACTTACGATGAAGCTGAGAAAGCTTTGAATGACTGTCACCCCGGAGTATGTGGCAGTCATATGTCTGGGTATGCCACTGTCCAAAAGATCTTACGAGCAGGTTTTTCTGGCCTTATTTGTTCAAGGACTGCATCACTACTGTTCTGAAATGCCATGCTTGCCAAACTTATAATGACAAGATAAGATCTCATCCTGCTCCCTTACATCCTGTAGTTTTCGTTGGTCCATTTTCCAAATGGGGAATTGACTTCATGACATGTAACCCTCACTCGGTCGGGGGGCATGGATACATAATGTAGTTGTGGATTACTTCACTAAATGGGCCGAGGCGATGCCTACATTTGATAACACCAGGAAAACTGCAACATTGTTCATATTCAATCATATCATTACTCAGTTTGGTATACCTCAAGCTATCGTTACTAATCAAAGTATTCATTTTAGAAATTTTATGATGTCTGAACTTACGAAAAAGTTGGGTCTTCGCCATGAAAAATCAACCCCCTATTATCCACAGGCCAACGACTAGGTTGAAGCAATAAAAATGGTTCTCATTACTATGCTTCGACGAATGATAGGAATTCATAAGACAAGCTGGCACACCATGCTATTCTCAACATTATGGGCCTCTCGAACGTCCGTTAAGTTTGCCACGAGGTTTAAACCTTTCCATCTAGTTTATGGTATTGAGGCTATCTTTCCCATTGAATGTGAAATACCGTCTTTGAAACTGGTCGTTGAACTTCTCCCCAATACCTCTATCGAAGGAGAGCATCTTTTGTATTTGATGCAACTAGATGAAATCCGTCGTGATGCCGCCTTAGTTATTGAAACTTAAGAAGAAACGTGTTAAATCCCAATACGACAAGCATGTCAAGCCACATGTTTTTTCTGAAGGTGATCTAGTTCTTCTTTACGAACATGATCGTGATTTTCTAGGAGCCAGTAAATTTGAGGCCATGTGGCGAGGTCCTTACATTATCAAATGTGTGTTGGAGAAGGGAGCTTATGAGTTAGTTGATTATGATGGAATCCCTTTGAGTGAACCCAAAAATGGGATTTACTTAAAGAAGTACTATGCTTAAGTCTTTTTGCATGAGTGCTTGTAATTCTAGTGTATTATACTCTTGTTTTCTTTTTTGTTGTTTGGTTTCGACCTTCAACGGATTACCTTGCGTTGTGATTGGTTTCTATATGTCGGTGTCTACGCTACCCTACATTGGCTTCACTGATGGCGCTAGTCACAGTACTCAAAACTTAACATCTACTGCTTGGGAAATCTATGCCCCTACAGATGAATTGATTAGTCTACATGGTGTTTTCCTTGGTCATGCAACTAACAATATCGTGGAATACAGTGCAGTCATCGAACTCTTGAATGACATCGTTTCACTCGGAATCCATCGTCTCATTCTAGGACTCGATTCACAGTTAGTATTCCTACAGTTGAGTAGTGTTTACTCCATTCGAAGCCCTACGTTATTAAGGGTATATTTATGAATTTGCCTCTTGGAACACCATTTTGATTACATTGAATATCAACACATTCCTAGATGTCTAAATACATTAACAAATGCTTTAGCCAATTATGTGTTAGACAGACATTTGAGAAATTTATAAAACCCAATCACACTTTGTATATATAAAGAGTAAGCTAGTAGAAGCCTCACACACACACACACACACACACACACACACACACACACACACACACACATATATATATATATATATAACAATAAATTTTTTACAAAAAGTGTTTGTCCGAAGACCAAAATATCAAAACTGTGAAGCACATGGCTTCATATACAAACATAGCATCAAGGATGATGCTCACTATAACATGCGACTGCCTGTGCTAACTTGTGGAGCAGTCGACCAATGGAAGCAGATACGCCCACGGTATGGCACTGATAATGCCTTGAGATATCGTCAATGGAGGCATCCAGGATATTCATCATAAGCCCCTCTAGATTCTTCTCTAGAATCTTGTAGTCAGCAGCAGTTACTCCTGCTATGTCAACCCTCTCCCCTCGTCTCTGGATGGGGGATGAACCTGGAGGTCGGTATGGTCCCACATCTGCATCATGACAAGATCATTTGATTAGTCATAGGATAAATAGCACATAAAAACATTTCATATAAAAAATCACAAAAAACATTATAAAAACAAAATGTACTTCTTACCTATGTTCCCCCATTGGGATCCCTCAGGAAGAACCAAGTCTAGATCACCACGGAAGTATACACCGACATAGGCATAGTCATCTACCATAAGCATATGGGTCCTCAACCAGTCAAATAAAACATCATTATACTTGACAATAGGACCAATCACATGTCGTGCCATAAGGTCGACCCACCTCTTCATTCTTGGATCCTATGGGGCAGGTATACCCCACTCTACCTGCAAGCGTAAAGATGGGACCCTCTCCAGAAAGAAGGACACCAATATCGAACCGTATCCAAATTGTTTCAAGTCACCCTTCCTACACTTGGTTAATTGTTTTTTCATGCTTCTAAGAACCCTGTCACACCAGTTGAAAACCCAGGGCTCCATGCATTCCAACGCATATTGGAAGTAGCTCTAAAGAGCCATATGGGGAGATGCACTCCCTGCCATGCATGTGATAGTGTAGAGGATGGTTCATAGTGGCAAATCACATACATCTCTGATAGCGACTTTTCTGCTATGCTTATGAGTACCAGGCACACAATGTTCACTAATATAGTGACTCATAGGCTCCCCACCGCCCCTGCTGCCTGTCAATGTAACTCGGGCCCCATGATGAGACAAGTCGGTCAAGAAATAGATATCCTCGATATCTATCGTCAGAATGTGAGCACCCACTCATAATACCTATTGGTATACATCCCACATATGGACTAAGAATTCCAGTAATCTCAACTGGGCCCTCATGCCCTGGATTTTGAAGAATTTTAGCAGTCCACATTACCAGAGGGAATTTACCGTTCTCAGTTCATTCCCAACAATGTAATATTCTTCCTCATGTTCTCTGTCTTTCCATTCCAACATATTTAACGTAGAAAACCTGCAATGGGACATAAAAGAGAGATTAACACCTTCATCTTCTCCTTGGAAACTTTTTATTGAAAAATATATCAAAAAACACTTTTTGGTTTACGCACGTCGCATACTAGGACATCCATACAGTGCAGACTCATCGCAAGCCAGCCTAAAGGTCGTCTACGACGACCCTGGGTCATCGCAGGGCATGATATAAGTTGCCTGCGGCGACCTCCATGCACAGGCACCCTTGAAAACTTGACCCAAAAAGTCATTTTTAACCAATGAAAAGAAAAAAATGATCCATGAAAAGTTGAAAGAGATGAAAATTACATGTTCTGCAGAGACCGTTCATTGAATGATCAACTGTGCCTTCCACAATCCGCAGTGGAAATTTGAGGTAAAAATGGGGTTTTGGAACAAAGTTTGGGTGGAGTAACAATGGAATGGTAAAATGAAGTTTTTTACCCATTTTTATTAAATTTTTACTTTTCCATTTATATTTTATATTATTTTATATATTTCACCCAAACCCTAAAGTTCTAATGACATTGCAAGTGTTTGATTTTTCACAGATGAGAAATCTAGGAGTGGAACATTGAACATGGATATGTCTTTTGGGTTTGCTTTTATACATTTGTTTTATGTATGAATCCTTTTAGGGTTTTTCAGAAAAAAACCCCAAGCTTAGTTTTTATTCTTTCTCGTGCTCGTAAATCAATGAGAATGTAACTGAGCATAGTTTTTTTGATTTTTCGTACTCGTCATGGTAACACAAAAAACAAAACCTATGGAGTGTCCTTTAAGATCTTTTCATGCTCCATAAAAATGAAAATATTGCCGAGTGACCTTGTTCTTTTCACGTTTGTAAAAGTTTTTGAAGAAAACATTCGATGAGCGGTGGGTTATCAATTTTGCGGTCTCATTGGATTAATTTATGAAAAAGGAACTAATGGAGTTCTCTTTAAGTGTTTTTCAGACTCTCTAAACATGAAAAACCCTCGAGTTTTCTCTCTTTGGACTCGTTAAAGAAACATCGAAAGACCCATATGGGACCGAACCGCTCCTTCTTAGGGTTCATTAAACATACTTCGAGGGACTCGTTCGAAGGATAATCTTACCTCCTCAAGCTTGCATAAAAATAAAGAGGTACTCACCAGAAATGGTGGGGGAAAATTTGGAAAGAAAGATGTCTCTGTACCTGTGTTAGTGGCAGTAATAGTCTCTCTTGAACATGACACCCCCCTTCATCATTGAATCCGGGTTGGGAAATCCATTTGTCTCTCGTTTGATCGTCCGCATGTCCATATGTTGGGTCTTTCTTGAGTCAATGATGCCAAGACCATTTTCATTTCATTCATATGTTCAAGAGAAGTCTAGCCTTAATAATCCTCTTATTGAGTCGACCATCTGCAGTTATAAATTTTCTACCATGTCGGCCTTCCTTGTGTCAATTTCAAATCACCTCATGCTTTGATCTGCCTCAAATATGTTACTCATTTCATGTCATTGATGGGGGATACATCAAGGCCCTCCTGTGATGAGTCTTTTCCTATCAACTTCAGCTCATTATCCAGGAACAAGACTTAGAAATCATTCAGTACCTTAGAGCTTGCATGCCTCAGTGGCAAGTTTCTTCACTTTCAACAGTGGGTTCACATCATTGGCCCCTGATTGAAAGATTTCCCCAAGTGTTCGACTTCAACTCCTTTATTCACACTCGTTGGATTGTACTGGGGGTACCTTAGGATTCAATGACATTAATGGTGATTTCCCTCACACTTGTTAATGGTTTTCATCATTGACCGATAATCAAGTGGTTTTTGCCATGTTCGAATTCAACACCTATAATCACATGGCTAGATTCGTACTTAGTGACAGTGGATTTGAAGACCTTGGATAATCCCATTATGGTCCAGGTTGTGATGGAGTATTTATGATTTGTATTGATACATAGATCCACTTTGTATGTCTCATGGCTATGTTCGAATCTTTTTAAAGCATAGATCCAAAGTGCATTCCTGGTGGCTATGCCAATTCATGTTGACATGGATCCACGATGTATGTTAAGAAGCCATGAATCATTTGAAATTTTGTAATCTGAGTATGGGAATGCCTACCTTGGAAAATGGTATATTATTATGTTGATTCTTGACTGTTTGCAGGTTCTCGACTGGTGCGTTCTTTGTTTCCGACACACACATTTTACAAAGTATGTCAGCGGTCACGAGTTCTAGTCTCATACTTTGGGGGGAATTCTGTTACACATTATTTTGGTCATCCTGGTAATCCATTGACAACATGTGTCCATGTTCCCCAAAAATAATCTTTTACCATGAAGGAAATGAATGACTTTATTCTCTTAAAAACCTTATGAAGAAAGGTCGTTGCAGGATGCACCATAGCCAGGGTACAACGATGCCTGATCGTCGCCCTCTGCTCTAAATTTGGCCTGCGATGTCTCTGTAGTTTTCTCTACAAATAGGGTGTGATGATGTAAAAATGCTAATAAGAGGTCGAGTTTCACAAAGGTTATAGAAGGGGATCTTCTAGAAGATGAGGTGGCATCTGTATGGTTTGGATCTTACTCGCTTCTCTGATTTGGTGGATCATCCTAATCTCTTTAAACCATCTCTCTCTTCCTTATATAAGGAAGGATATCTCATGGAAAAGGTTAAGTAAGGTTAATGAGGTTTTAATTGGCTAAGATTGTATGGAGAATTCTGCATTGGATCATCCTTGAGAGCCCCATTTCAGTTCATCAAGTAATTGTGGATCTTCTTCATTCAAGATTGCAAGTGTGTGTGTTGGAGAAAAGAGTCATCGGAAGGGGACCTTGCAACATCAAGGATTTGGTTGTAATCTCCACTTTCACTTTAATATAATACAGTGATATATTTCTTTCCCATAAAACTTGTTTTGTTTTATTGTATGATTCCTTGATCACATGCATAAGTTCTCGCTGAGTATATTATATTTATTTCACTTTGGTTGGCTTGTGTTCCCTTGTAGATTCAACATCACAGGAGCACTGGAGTGTAGCTAGGACGACAACGACAATAGGAAGTGATATTTAAACGATATTTTGTTCATCTCTTTTTGGATAGTAAACTCATTGTTTAGAGCTTATGGAAAGCGTCATATTCTGTCTTGTTTTGTTCTAGATCTAGGTGGATCTAGGGAGATCTGTTTATGTCCGCATTTACCGATAAGTCCCATAACATCGTGTGGGATTCACTTTGGGTTATGTGATTTACATGGTGGGATTAGTAATATATATCGTACTATTTTTAATAGGTACTACATTTTATATACACAAAGTTCAGAATGGGAATCCATTCAATAACATGGCATAGGTAATTGTTGTATCATTTCACAACTAAAATTACAAAAAAGATTTGGAAACATAGAATTGTAGTTTATTTAACTATTTTTGTTTCCATGTACATGCTAAAACAAAGAAAGAACACATAGCTTGATTCAAGGGAGGAATATGCACTCTAATGTTTAATGCCTTTGATTCATAGCTAGAGATTCTTAAACACAACTTCAAATAGTGACAGTTTTCACCATCCATTCAGCGACCATTGAAATTAGGGACCAAAACGGTGCTGGATAGATCTCTTAAATTTTACCAAATGATCCAAATACACCCTACTCTAATTACTTGAAACTCCAAGAAATGACAAGCATTGTATGATCTAGTTTAATGAACAAGACCAAATCATCAAATAATCAACCTTACTATAATTCATAATTTCATATATCAACACTATATCTAACAATAACTCCATTTCCATTATCAATAAACAAACATAGACAAATCATTAAGACATGTAGGGAATTTCAATACATTTATTCACAAGAAACACATCTCTATAATTAAATATGACAAGAAATTCCTAGAATAGAGATAAAGTGACTTATCTATTTTGAATATTGAATACCAAGCAACTAACTAAGATAGGGAAATTTTCCATCGAACTATAGGTAGTCCTTTGTGGATACCACCCTCTAGCCAACCTTTGATAACACCAAGGAAAATAAGAGAAATAAAGAATTCTTAGAGTAGTATCTCCACCTCAGATGCAAGAAGAAAACTAACCAAGTATCCCACTACTGAGTTCTTGTAAACTATACATCTATTTGGTACCCACAACACCTACCCCGCACAAAACAAGGAGAAATATTTACTCTCTACTAAATTGTACCTCAAAAGTCCATCCCTCTAGTGCTCTTTAGTGTGGGCATATAAAGGTTTAAGATATTGTCTATTAATTCCCGCATTATTTTTTTTAGTTCTTGGCTCTTCTCAAGGTTATAATGGGTTCCCGTCATGGATGTTCCATCCCATATTATGGAAGCGTTATTTTTCCAAACAAAAACTTTGTTTTCCTCTCTTCTCTCTTCTCCAAAAATACACTCTCTCTTTCCATTCCAATTTCCCTTCCTTTGCATAAATGAAAGATAGAAAAAGAGTCCCAATTTAAATATTCCTAGTTCCAAGAATGTAGGGGGAATAAGTTGATAGAATGTAGGAGGTGATGTCCTAGATCTATGAGTTGGTTTCCTCCATTTCTCTTACCTCTAATTTAGACTATAGGCTAGGATCAATATCATAAAAGAATGAAGGTTACAATAATGACAAGATGAGTAGAAAAAGAGACATAATATTGCAGGCATGCAAAAATTCCCTTAGACCCCCTCAACTTCCCCTATTATGGTAGCAGATCCCCTTTAGGTGCTCTTACTCAATTGGTCTCGGTTCTTTTATTAATTGAAAAATAAAAATATTTACAAGTATTCAAATTGCCATGGAAAGTCATGGAAAGGCATAGTAATAAAATATTTACGCAAAAACATTTGAAAATAATTAAATACAAATTGTTCAAGAGGGTCTAAAATAGGACATTGCAAATTTAGGGTTCCTCGATGTAAGGAGATTGCATATTGTTTTACTCATTTGTTGGAGGGGTGGCAAAATCCAAATCGGGTTCAAGAGTGTTTCAAAGGGACATGTCTTCTAAGTGTTCTTGTTGAGAGACATCCATTTGGAATAATTTCTATTCTTTACATTTGTGCCCTTTGAAATATTTCTCATCACAATTATAATAAAGGTGGAGGAATTTGCATTCTTCCATATCTTCTGGAGATAACTTGTGGATTCTAATTGAATACAAGTTGGATGAACTAGGGGTGTGTTGACGCTTGAATCCGTCAGGAATGAAAAAAAAACCTCATGAGGACATTAGTCCCCCTTCGTTTTTAGAGAGGTGATTCTCCTCTTTGGCTAAAATATATATCTTTAAATATCTTGGATTGGGGGAAGTGCTAGGCAACAAACCCCAAATATTTAGAGCTTGGATTTATATGAAAATGGTTATTCAATAACCCAATATGATCTTTATGTGCAACAAAAGTCTTTTAATCATAAAATATTGAAGGAGGGATTCAACATCAGAATTAAATTGTGATCAACATCACACACAATCTTATTAATAATATATAAACACATCCATATCTTCTTCATAGGAGAGAATGATTTGATAATCTCAAATAATTTTAACAGAGTACTACAATCAAGATCAAAAGAGAATTTGATAGGTCAACCTCAAATACCTCATACTTAAAACTCAAAGTTACAAGATACAGTCAAGATCAACCCCGAAGTAATTCTTTGTGGAGTTTTATTCATGAAAGATGTTGTTCATTACAAAATCTTTGACAACCATATATGTGGCTGAAAATAATCCATGATCATATAAGAAAAGATCTTAGAAGAATATAAGAATAACACTCAACAACTCAACCTTGTGGCCAACTCTGAGATTCAAGCACAAAACTACGATAAGTGGTGTAGAAGAATATATGAAAAAAAATGGAGAAGATGGTGATTTTTTTCTTTTGATCAGAAGCTTGATTGTGTATACAAGGTTGTACCTTCTTATTCCTCTCATATTCTTCCCTTCCCCTCTGACAATACTGATTTTTGGACCCTTTGATGAAGCCTCTCTTCTCATTTTAAGAAGAGATTTTCAAACTACTTGAGTAGTTAGGGTTTCTCCCTTCTAGAAATTTCCGTACAAGTTTCTTATTGAAACATTTCCCTTAATTAATGCCTCATTAATTCCTCATTAATTAATTCACATCATTAATACAAGTATATTGAAAGTGGGTCCCTCTCCTTTTTTTAATAAAAGTTTTAATTAAACTTTTATTTTTTGAAATTTAATGAATTTCCTTTTAAGCTAGGATGATTGTGTTTTAATTATATGGGAATTATAATAATTTTTTTAGCAATGTAAATCATTTCATATGTGATTTTCCTCATCTTATCTTTCCAACAATATAAAATTTGTCCAAATCCATCACCTAGATCTCAAGATACGAGCTCGTGAAGTTGAGTTGTGATGTAGGCCCATTAAAAAATGCAGTGGACTGATATTTTGATTTATAAGAAAAATGTATCAACTTTAAGTGCTTTAAACCTATACCACCATCTTCTATGTCGAAATACCTTTCCAATGATATAAATTTTGTTGCAAATGTAGGTTGGGAGCTCAAGATATAGCCTTTGCAAGATCACAACTCATCCACCGTCGATCAAGTTTGATTGGTAAATGTGGACCCTTGATTTAATTTTGAACTCCTTTGTTGAATTTCAAATTTTCTTCATTATTCTTATCCCACATGTATGAGAATAAAATATTCTTAGTGGTATGTAATGTTAAGTGTAACATACACTTGACAAGAAATAAAGAAGAGAGGAGACTATGGAGGTTCGAGGATTTGACCCTTGGAAAATTGTCGAATATAATAATAATTTTGCATGCCTAGTCAACCACCAATATGCCCAGTCAACAATGATGAGTCACCCGATCACTCGGTAGGCCAACAATCTGCCAATAATAATTTGCCATGTGTCATTCAATAAAATCCATCCAATAAAATCACGCCACGTGTCACTTTTTGTATGCTTCCACATGTCTCCATTAATTAGTTTCCATGTGGCACTATCCATTTAACTTCCATGTGGATATATCTCATTGGTTAATAAAGTTCCATGTGTCACTTGGAGATTTTCCTCATAGAACTTAGGATAGGAAAAATATTATTAAAATAATGTTGGGGATTCACAGGTTTAGTGAATGTAGAGGTAGGTGAGGAAATCACTG
>SNQJ01S0150828.1:0-23180 GCA_010110895.2 Picea sitchensis
CCTGAATGCCTGAAATGAAGATACCTCTTTGAGGCAAAATTTGCAGGTGAAAATAAAACTTTTACTTCTTGTCTTGCTCCATAAGTTTTATATCTTCAACCTGGCTTAAGGTTGGACTGGACAACTGATGTGCTTGCTCAATTGGAATATATCCACCAGAATTGCATTATTATTTTTGTTGGTGCAATTCCTGCCTTCTATGTTCCATTCGTTGCCCATAACATTGTTCTATTCTCTCGTCTCTTGCTTTATCTCATTCTGAATCTCTGTTTGGATCATGCGATTAACCAGGAGGGCCTAACATGCACCTTCACTCATTATGCTATCTGCTGGTTTGGACCAACCTGCAAATTTAACCATTCCATGGGACACTTAAATTAGAGTCAGTCAATCTCTTCGCCAGTTGATACTCTAGTTTGTCATCACGAGACAGGATCTGCATTGGCTTCTCTTGCTTCAGCTTCTTTATCTTCTGACTTAGCAATTGAATCTGGTGGAGGAAATTGTCCAGAACACTCTTCTACATCAGAAGCTAGTCAACAGCCTTCTGGTGTTGAAAATGCAGGAATAGATTCATAGCATTCCACGTCGAGAAGAAAAGTGGGTTTTTACCTTTTTGTAAAGTTGACAAAGTCTACTGGTTTAAATGTGAATGAGTTGTCTTATCCTGTCAACCAGGTGCATAAGCCAAGCTAGCATTGTTTGTTCAGGATCCAGGTCATCGATTGACTAAGCAGCAGGTAATTTCTTGCTGAGAGTTGTGACCAAAGCCGCCATGAATTTCTTTCTGAGAGTTGTGACCAAAGCCGCTCTTCATAATTCTCAAAGTCCCCAACCTGTATAGATAAAGCTGGATGAATCTCATTGTAACTAGAAATCTCATTAGCGATTATTTCCTGCTGTAAAAATGAAATGCTATTTCCATGTTGATTGGGGCAAACATTTTTCTTTCTGTTTCTTGGGTGGACTTCTTAAACCCCTTGACCTTGATAACCATTCATTTTACTGTAGTCTTGACCAATGATTCCCTTGTAATGCCTGCTTCTGTTTACTGTTCAGCATTGCCCCTTTCTGCTTACTGTTTCTGGTAGATTCGTTTGTATGAAGAACTGATCCGACTTTGAGAAGTTAGCGACTCATTTGTTATGGCTTCGAATGATGTGTCTTCCTTCTTTGTCTCTTTTTATAATGTCTCTTTTGAAGCATTGAATTGGAATGAGCAGTAGAACCAATTTTTATTTTAAAAACAACTGCTAGATTTTTTCCTGCAACAACCTACTATTATCAATGTCCTATTAATGTACTAAATAAACTCTGGGATAGCGTTTATTTGGCAATTGAGTTTGTGCATAATGTGATCTTTTTATATTCTATACTTTCATAAGCATAATGGTTGTGAAGATAGAAATATGTTTTTGTAGATAAATTATATTATCAAGATAGGTTTTTAAATTTGGGGCAACTCTTTGTTGATGGATATTATATATGAAAACATGCACTTAAATGTAAAATTAAGGAGGAACTTGTGATGAAGTAACTTCAACATAATCTTAAAAAAACGATTGTAGCCGATTTGAATGGGACTGTTCGCATCAACTTTGAATTATTACAAAGTGAACTTGACAGTGAATAATTTCCTTAAGACTCCTTTGTAAACACTATTTTTCCAATTTTCTATAGGATGCCTCCAAATGTACTTATTGGAGCAGGGAATGTGGCTATCATTGAAATTCACTTCTCATAGTCAAGATTTTGCTCACAGGCCAACTTGAATTTCTTGTAGACAAAAGAGGTCTATATTAATTAGAATTCTAGGAGTGTTATATATATATATATATATATAACTAAATATTTATTCGGCTTTACTAAATAATTTGGGAAAGGCATATCTATGTCATAATCTTATTGCTTTGTCTTTTGGGTTGAGGTTGGAAGGTCTTTTGTGATCTTTTTAAAGTGGAGATTAGATAATTGATACATACATAGGAGAAGATTGTGTGTTGATCCTCCCATTAACAAAGAGAATCCAATCCATATCTGAAAATTTTGGGTAATAATCCACGACATCCTCTCCCCAACCAACTTAAAACCATTCCAACCTATACAATCCTCATACCATCTTCCTTCCCTAAACAATGCACCACTTGCTATAATATTAGTTTGACATTAATCTAGCATATTTTTCTTATTAATAATAGTGTATGTATACGAGAGAGGCTAAGAGAGGGTTCTAACCTACTCTGCCTAAAGCAATACTACTTTATCCCCCTAAACACTGAGGGTGGCTTGACAACTTAGGGGTTTTGACTCAATGGCCCAATGGATGGAAACCCTATGGATAATGGTCTTTCTACACTTAATAAGGTTATGGTGAAGGATAGGGTTCTAGGGTAAGAAAGAAGAGTCATTGCTTAGTTTTCCTAAAACTAGGAAAAGGGAAGGTGATAGGAGAATAGGTAGTCTAATGGAGCTAAGTCCAAGCACTTAGGTTTTGTAAAAACTAAGATATGGGAAGGTGAGAGGTGAATATGTGGCCTAATTGAGCCAAGTCTAATTGCACTTATATTATCGAGTGTAAGTGGATTAATGGTGGTTCATAAGGGTTTGATATGACTTTAATGTGAATCAAGGTGATTTAGAGAAATTATACAATGATGACTAGAATAAAGGGAGCAAAAAAATAAATGCATGAAATAAGAAATATTGGTGCCTAATCTACTTTATTTAGACTCAACAAACAAGAAAGCATTAAAAGTAAATATTTTATTTTTGAATACCTAACCCATATAAACAAGAAACGAACAAGGGCTTGGTTGGTTGGTGAATCGGGGGTGTTGTTATTCCCCTCATTGAAGCTCAAATCCTCATAGAGTCATATTTTCCCCTTGTGGGCTATGTTGTTCATGCAAATGCCCATTTTCATGTGGTTGGAGCTAGGTATACGTCTTGGAAAAAAATTATATAATAGAAGCCATTAAGTCATGACATCTTATTTGGAGGATCTTCCATTAGTTGTTAGATGTACTCACTTAATTGCAACAAATTTCCCCATTGGAAAGGTCAAGGCATTGCTCACATGTGTTGACTTGAAAATATCTATAAAGAATAGAAATGCGAGCACGAAAACAAACAAGTTTATTTTGTCTTTGTCTTTTGTGTGTGCTAAGGGTATAGAAGAAAAAAGGCTTCTCGCTTTCTTAAGAGTTCATTGATTTTATTCATAGGTAGAACATTAGCGCTCTTCTATGCATATCGATGAAACTAAACACAAAGCATGGAGAAATAGCAAACAAGAAGCCATAGATTAGGAAATATAAGGGAGATTGTTGGTCTCTAGGCATACATGAATTTTGCTACCCTACCTACAAGAGAAGATGACAATTTCCCCTTTTCTTTGCAATAAAGTATGTACACAAACTAAAATGAACTCTAATTAAATAAGCAACCAAAGACATAGGCATGCAAAGAAAAATGAGATGGATAACTTGATGCCATTGATGAGAAGGGTAAATGTCCTACCTTGCAAATGAGAGAATCCTTTAGTAAGGATATTTGAGAGAAGGTTTTAATCAATATCATGAAGCTTCGAGCAAATTGGAGCCAATAAAAGGTTGGAGACGAATTGAATGTGAGGAGAAAAAAAACCTCTAACAACAAGGAGTGGAGGAAGAATGGTGGCCTAAGGTAAATGCAAAGTAAAGGGTCCAAGCAAATCCAAGTGTGAGAGTTGGGACCCTATACTAAACATTTAAATGTAATGGCCACTTGATGATGCTTACAACCCTAAAAGAAATTTGGGAATAGACCACCAAACCACCAATGCGATAAGATACTTGCAAAAAAGTGTTAGAGGCATCCTTGAGAGCTTGTAGGAGAAAGGGAGAAAAACACAAATGCAAGAATTATCAAAAGTCAAAATAGCCAAATGATGTTATGATATTGATGTCTTTGACTGATGGAATGAAGTGAAACAAATATGATTTTATATGAAAAATGGTTGTTGGGACCACTAACACAGTGATCCCATACCTTAAAGCCAAAGAAGTCACTCATGTTCTATAGTTTCACAACTAGAGTGATAATGGTTAAAGTTGTATATGATTCCTTTGTAGTGATGGTCGTATACATCCATGTGTTGTTAGTAAGGAAATCATCCAACATTATTCCAATAGCCAAAGTGGTGGGAGATTAAAGAGTTGTATATGCCCAATAGAATAATAGATAGAAATATTAAACAATAGAGTACAAATAAATCAATAGAATACAAATAAATAAGAATGTGTTGTGAAGCATGAGTTGAGAAGACCATCACACTCAAACAACTAGCTTAACACACGTACCTTTCATGGTATTTTACAATGAGTAAGAAAATATTATTCTAGTGTGTATAAATACAAAACTCGTTAATGATAATGCAAAGTGATCAACAATATAAAAAGGTAATCCATAATAGTGTATGCAAAGAATATGTTTGAAATTTAAGGAGAATGATTAGTGGACCAAATCAAAATTAATAGAATACGGGCATAATTACGTAGATAAGGGGTCAAAAATATACATAACATACCACACAAGTTTGGGCTAGATATAAGGAACACAAAATGAAAAGGTTGATGATAGGTAATTATGAAAGGGTGGAATTGCCCACATAATATGTTTAGATATTAATACATGTTTAATGAAGGAAAATTAATGAATATTTGCCTATGCTGCAACAATTAATCAAATGGGGTATCAAAAGCATAGTCAGAAACTCTAAAATTCTCTATTAAGACCAAGGGTAAATTGTTAAGAGGATGAAACTAACATTTGTTTTCCAACTTGTAGGAGCCTTTAACGTCATCCTTGATTAACACAAAAATCTGCTACCAAATTCTAAGTGCTAAAGTTTATATAAAGTAACTTTAAGAGATATATAAAGAAAAAATGACATGGCTCGAGAAAAATATATCCCATAAAAGTTAATGCCAACTAAAGTGTCTTTAGTTTCATATTATGGCTCTACCATGTCAATAGGCAATTGCTTGATTCATGCAGGTAGGTGTTTCACGCTCCTTGCGTAGGTTCAAATCCTTGATGAGACGTGCACGAACTAATTGTTAGAATCTTTATGAGCTAGCATCGTTTTCCCTAGGTATCTTGGATATCATTTTATAGTAGAGTACCATTTAGCTTTTGAAAATCAAAGAAAAATTTGGATCTTTGCATAGATAAATTGTACCACTTCTTGATATTGAAATATAGAAGAATGGTCAAATTGATGTAAGTCATAGAATATTGCAACAACTTAGCAAGAGGTGTATATGATGGAGCATGAGATAAAATAAAATATAATTCTTATATTTTTCCATTATGTTGGTAGGTGAAGGAACTTGTATCTTTTCAATAAGTGTTATTAATAATTTATTATTATTTTGATTTATTTTAAATAATAGCAATTATCATTAATCAAACATGTAAAAATTTCTTATTTTTCTGTAATTCTTCTTCCTTGAAGCACAATTGAAGTGATCACTTGGTTCTTTTTATGTTACTTTGAAGATGTAATTTGTAGTGACAGTATGATTGTCTTTTTGATCTTGTGCAGGTGCATGACATCCTTAATAAACTTAGTCATATGAAGAAAGTATAGGCTTTCTCTTCCCATCAAGAAACCATGATAAATATTATCGTCATTGATATGATGGAGCATCACTATGGCATTTGGAAGCCATGTAATATTTTGTTCATTTATGTGGTTTTAATGACATAATTTTGGTTATTTGTGAGAAGGCAATTGTTGGTTCCAAGAAGAAGAAGTGGAGTATTAACGTGGAACAAAATCCCAAATTAGGATATGAATGGGTATCTATGACATAAAATTATGGCAATTGCATGTTGTTGGTTCACTTAATAATAATAATAATAATTTTAAGGCCACAACCTAGACATACTCCAAATTGACGTATGAGACCTCTTTGTTTGTGGGACAAGGGTTCCCTCTGTGTAGTAATTTCATTGCTTACTTTACGAAGTGGACATACCTTACCACACTTCAAATTTGAATGGATTCTCTAACTTGGTAGTAAAATACAACTAAACAAACTAAAAATCATTGATTGGATATATTTTATAGTATTTCAGTGTATGAAATAGATTTTTATGCTTAGTCACATATTTTGTTATTTTATATATCATTTATGGGTGAAAGATATTTATTTTCAATTATATATATATTAAGCTAAAAGATATATGGATTCTTCTATTATATATAGTAAAAGAGTTACATCAAAACCTGGGGGGATCTGTCATAGTGGAAACCAAATCCACTGTTCGGTGATATTTAGATGAGTTTTCAAACAAGAATAAACAAGTGTTATGAGTCACAATGATATCATTAATGATAGAAAAATAAGGTACCAACATGTCATTGGATTTAACAATGAAATACCCTGAGTGTCTAATATTGTCCATATACATAGAAAATAAGAGAGACAAGAAAAACATAGTCAAACTAGACATCCGTCGGTTAGAGCCTATGGTTTCTTGACCTTAACATCTTCCTAGATCGTTGCTAGAAATGGGGAGTCAGTGTCAAAGACAATTGGATTGTCTCTGGTGCCTGCAAAGCTTGAAGTGCTCTCCTCTTATTTCCATTTAGCCTCGTGATCCCCTTCTAGAGCAACCTTTAATTAGGCGTCAAATTTCGATTGACACAACAATTCAAAATTCCCTTCGAAGATGTTGATGGCATGTAAGATATCCCTTTGCTCCTTCATGGTTGTTTCCAACGCTTGGCCAACCATGGCCTTCACAATCCAATAGGTCTCGACAATCTTGAAATATTTTTTATTAGGCATCCTAGAATACACCAGATCTATCACCTAGTCCTACACCTCTTCCATAATTTGAGTGACATGAGTTTTTAGTCATTTAGCTCAAACCGTTGCTTCAAATTCCTCCACCTCCTTCTCGCTTTCCTCTTTGCATTGTTCCTGGAATCTATGCCCTGCTATCCAGGCATCTCATGTCACTCCAGTGGAGGATAACATTCCTTGAGATGATGAAGCCTAGCCATTTATCCTTGTCAAAAACTTCCTCATCTTACAACCAAACACCACCAATTACCAGGATTTGACCCCAACCTCACCACCGACTACCCTGGATGAGTTCCTCGACTTGTAGACTCATCCATAAGTAATGTTGAAAAAGACAGGCTATACCCTGCCTCCTAACCCGAGTAATTATGCTATGGCCTACATCCTATGTGGACCCAAATTCAAAATTTATAGTCTCCAAATCGAAATATCAGAGACTAGACACTTATGGTTTTCAACTTGCTCGTCATCATTTGAATTATTAGACTCCCCTTGCTCCGAACATAATTCAAATTATCTCTCTTTTTACCCTCTCCATTTACAACCCACCTAGAAATATAGCTCGTCGCATCCCATCTCTGTACCTCTTCAGACCAGGATTGAACTCCATAATAATTTCACAGATTGAAAACCGAGAGGGCATACTCCCCACTATGCGAACATGTCGTCACCTCACATTGTTGAGGGTTTGTCATAATCCCACCTCCAAACTGAACTAGAACACATGGTGGGTTGGTTTTTGGGTGCTCCACATGGGTGGCCATAGCCCCAACCGATGTCACCCCATTCGGGCATTGGTTGTCTCATTCATTTAGGCAAGAGACTTCTTGTTTAAGAGGGGAAGGAATAGGCTCAAACCAATTCCACCATGTATATCATTTGGCATGAGCCACTCTTGCATTGGCTAGATAATCTGCCAATGCATTCACCTATCTCTTGACATGGGATGGAATGACCACTTGGATGTGTTTGAGCAGCTGTGCCACTTTAGAAAACCTAAAGGAGAGTCTCTTGTTTGTAGAAATTTTGTCTTGATTCAACCCATTTCCTATTTTCCTTAGAGTTGAGATGAGCAATTGTGAATCACCTTCTACCACTAGAGCCTAATATCTATGCTCCTTCACTATATGCAATCCCCTTCTTATCCCTGCAATCTCCGCTCCATTATTATACTTATTCCCAAGTCTACTGGCAAAGATTGATTGGATCTCTCATGAAGAATTGTGGAAGACTCCCTTTGCACCTGAGGATCTTGGGTTTCCTTTTAATGCCCCATCAAAATTTAACTTAAGGTGTCCAGTCCAGGGGGGGTGGTTCCCACTTCTACTTAGATCTTGAGAGAATAGGTTTATGAGTGACGAGGTCCTTTCTTTGGCATAGCTCCATTTTGTGCCCCCATAACCACCCACTAAAATTCTCTACCTTAGAGAATTTTGGTGGTTACCCCATATAAATTTTTTATCAAGGGATTTAATCACTACTAACTTGATTTTCTACTGATACAAGAAACTACCATTCTATTTGTACAACCCCAAGCCTAGCCCAAAGACACCTATAACAACAAGAGATTTGGTGAATTTTTGCCCTACCTTTGTTAGCCCTCTTTCTCAATAAGTGAGCTGCAAGTCTTGCTAGGTCCTAAAAGAAAGTCTTAACTCATGTGACTGTGCCCAAGGGCTATCGAAAAAATCTTCATCGTAACGTTACCCCCCGAAGCAAAGTAACATTCAAATTCAAATTACTCTCCAATGAACCCTTTATGATAGCACTATCGGGGGGCATTATATCGGAGTCTTCTTCATCGAAAGGTTTTACACAATATGCACAATATTGAATATGATGGAACCTCTCCAATGGATTTATCCTGATGTGTGTAACTTCACTATGCCATAAAGCACTTATCCCATGTCTTTGTTTCAAGTTGTTATTGTCCCAAAGATCCGGTCTACGTGTTAAAATTTCGACGTGTGAAGTGGGTCCCTCACATGACCACTAACCTTACGTGGAAAACAAAAAATTGTTGATTAATCTAGTTATATCCAAATGTATTAACCTCTTTGCGGGTAAGGTTGTTTCATACAAGCACTATATTAGAGGCACAAATATTCTCTTGATACCTTCCCCATCAGAACGATGACTAACCATGGTACATTCCTCTCTTCAATGACTCCTTTTTAATGACCCTCCCTGATAGCACTGTCGGGAACCCTTCTATCAGAGTTAGCTTTCCTTTTTTTTTTCCTCAATGATGGTACACTCTGATAAGACTAATCTGAAGAGTTAGAGTGTTAAACTAAATAAAAATTTCATGCAATCACCAACCCACGAATAACACACACAAATGTATAACTATTTCCCTAGCATGATTTCCAATACAGGAACAAATATTCCTTAGGAATCTCCATCAAAAATCATGAGGGAAATAGGGTGCTTGGAACACTCCGATGGACCATCCCGATGAATCTCTCCAATAGTACTATCAGGGAATTTTTCCAGACTTGATCTCTTGATTGACTATGCACCCGATACACGAATATGAGAAGATCTATACTTTTGAGAGCATTAATGATGACACTGTCTTCCACCTAGAAACAAATTGTCTTCCACTGAACATTAATTAAAGAATATTTGGGGGTAACTTATGAATACATAAAAAAAATTAACCCTAAATAACGCCTCATTTGTATTCTACAAGTTTGTAAAAATTGTGTTGTGCATACAGTGACTTCGAGATAATATCAAACTTCTTTGGAATCCTAGAACTACAAGTATGTGGATGAATTAATTTAAATTAGTTATATTGTTGTATTAAGCTAGAAAACTTATGTGGGATTCATTTATCACAGAAAGTCAAGACAACATCATGTTGCGATCATAGACCAGGAGAGGGAAAAGCCCTGTGGAAAATGTACCTGCACCTATTGTGAATTTAAGTGACATTCTAGCTACAAAAACCAAATTATTAAATGGGGTAGAGAATTTTCCTTGGTATGATGAAATTTACAGGATTTTGAACACTGGATACTTCCCGCCCGAGGATGAAGACTTGGAAGCCTATCAGAATATCATGGAAAATTGCATTCACCTCATAATTGTCCATCCAATGTTGTTCCCTTATAATGATGCAACAAGATGGTGCTCCACACACCTTGAAAAAGATACAACCACCATAATGAGTAAAACAAACCTTCAAATAACATATATAAGGCTAGAGGACAACATACTCTTATATCACCTTCTCGGATCAATGGTTTCCTTGAATGAGCCAATTTTGAAGAAGAAGATTTTGAAGAGCTAATGGAATATTATGGTGTGATGAAGAAAGGAAAATCAATAAAGGAGAACGATTGATCCATGCTCATGAACTCAAAAAACCCTACAAAATGTTGAATACCATAATATGTCGATTATATGGGGAAGAGACAAGCACTCACTTTCAGATGGAATGGTTGTCGATGGCATACAAAGTCGTAAAGATAGGAGAAATCTTCAACTGGGAAAACATATTGGCATTTAATATCTTCCAAAAAATCAAAGAAGCCCCAGGTATGAAAAAATCAAGCTTCTTCATGATTGCATACCTTATAGATGCCATATGTTTTGTTATGCATTTTATTGCTTTTAGATGAAATTGGGATCCTAGTCAGCCACTAGTACATGTCTATTGTTCATAATTATGGGATGTCAATTATAATAAATACACATATGACATCTATGATTATTTCCTTTCTCACCTATGCACCATAATGTTTGGGTATCTGTCATATAGAATATCACAGGAGACCATGGCAACCTTGAGGAATATTACATATTGGTTTATGGGCAAGTATTATACATATATCAGGGTCTATGGGAGCTCTGAGGCCCCACATATCCTACCCAATTACGTCTCTGATAGGTTATTATCCCAAGAGATTTCTTACCAAACAATAGAAGCTGGTATAACCTCGTTCCTCTCAGGTAACAGTAAGAAACTATGTCCCACATTCCCTTTAAAAATAGGGAGGTATGCATTATCTAATGGTCCTCCTGCTAGGAAGGAGGATGAAGCCCTGTAAGAGATATTCCTATGTGAAGGGGAACCTTTAGGGAATGATCCAAAATATATAGCAATCAATCATGTCAAATCTGTTGGATTAACTCACCCTATAATTCATGAAGTGAACTTTGTAGAGGATATCTTCAAAGGGATTTTATTCTTTGAAGAAGTATTACACAGGTTGTCAGATGAGTCGGCTAAAGAGAAGTCTTTAATAGAAGAGGAAGAAAAAAGGAAGGTATCCAAGGAAGTTCCTATTGATTCTAGAGAAGTACAAAGAAAAATGAGAAGCAAAGGAAAAGAAGAACAAAGAAAAGTTGAGGAAAGACACCATAAAGTCTTGGAAGCAAAAGAGGAATATCAAAGGAAGCAGGCAGAGAAAGAAAAGGAGAAGAAAAATGACCTAGATAAAGGTAGAGGGAAAAATAAACATGAAGACAATAGAAAACCCAAATTGGACGACAAGAAGAAGATAGATGAGGAATTGAAGAAAATTCTTGAAGATAATAAGAGGAAGGTTGAAAGAGAGGAAAAAGAACTACAAGATGCAAAGCCAATGAAGAAATTAACAAAAGAAGAGGAGAAACAGAGGTTGGAAGTAGAAGTAGAGAAAAGGAAAAGGAAAGAGGAAAAAGAACAACAAAAATATTCTTAAGGCCGAGACAAAGAGGAAGGTTGATGAACAAGATGAAAAATAAAAATAGAGGAAACTAAATGAAACCAAATTTAGTAAAACAAGTCCAAGTGTGGGTATACTAAACATATCTCTCGAAGAATGTACACCCCTAATGGCAATACCAAGGAATTTCTCTTTCTCCTCTCAGGTGCTAGAATTGGGCCAGGCTATAGTAGCTATGGGAGAATATTATAGCAACAATACCAAATGAATAGAGAAAATATCAAGCAAAAGGAAAAGAGGAGAGGAAAATCCCAGCTAGGGATCAATCAAAAGGTCCATTGAATGGAGAGCATAACCATACCCTAAGGACAATGTTATACACATTGCCTCTGCCCTTAATGTATTTGCAGGGGAAAATGCAATGTATATGTATGAGTTGGTTGTTGCATTAGATATCTCACAAGACAAAATAATTGATTTGGAGGAAGAATTGAGGACACATAAAGAAAAGATCATTAAATAATTCAAAGAAATAATCAGTGCAACAAAAAACCATCACAAAGAGCCGTTTAAAAATAATTGCATATCCAGACTAATAAATTGCGTGCATAATTCAAGAAGAAAATCCACATAGTCGAAAGTCTACATAAGGGAGAATTTGAATCCCTCAAGTTAGCACATTCTAAAGAGATAGAACAACTGAAAAACAATCATGCATAAGAGTTGACCAGATTACAGACAAAAAGTATGGAAGTCAACGAATTCATTGAAGAACTGGAACAAGATAAAGAAAAATTAGAAAAGGCTCTAGAACAAAATCAAACAGGTGCTCTCGTCTTAGAAACCATAAAGACAGAAGCCAAGGTTGTCAATGAAGAGCTGAAATTGGTGCAAAAGAAATGTTTCTGTGTACTGAATGATATCCAAAGGAACATAGATGATCAAATAAAATAAAGTTGGAAGATCAGATGGATGAGATGAGAGACAAATATCAGAATTCTCAAGATGCATTTGATAGAATTGTGGATTGGCAAAGTGTATACCATGATCCACCAAGTACCTTGCCACTCTAATCTACCAAGAAAAAAATAAAAGACCATGTTTTGTTTGATACATGGAAACCCCTCTTACAAGACATCAAAAGCATTCATAAGACAAGGGAAAATGCCTACAAAAGATTATGGATTGCCTCCGATGAGCTATTGGAGGAATTCAGAATGGAAATTATGCTCAACATCAATGATACATCCCTGGTGAGCCGAGGATAACATAAGTTGAGGAAAAGAAGGATTCCAACCAAAAGGTTATTGAACAACTTACACAGGTTGGAAAAGAGGTCTTAAATGACTATTTGATGAAGCCAATGAGGTTGATCATGTTGGCCAAAGACTTCATCAAAAGGACAAAACAAAGCTTGAATCTAAAAGTGACAACAAAGATATGTGATAGCGAGTTGGACCTAGAGAAAATGCAGCTAAGAAAGCTACAAGCCATCATGGAAGATTACACATTATGGAAATAATATCAGAATGAAATGGAGCTACAAATGCTCTCATAATTATTTCATTTTTGTTACCGATCCTTCATTTTATTTTTTTCTTACTTATGAAGAGATCAAATAGGGAATGTGAAACAATGAGTCAGGACTGTCAAATGACATCATGGCAGTTACTGAATGTAAATAATCCCTCTTGTTTTATAAAAAAAGGCACTACGAGGTAGACAATAATTTTGGTATGTTGTATATCGAAACAATATTTTTACTGCGTGAATGAAGACAATAAGAGGCATCTTGGAGATCTATGATTCAAATATGTGTGTTTAAGACTTTTCTTGAGACATACGTCTATTTTTTTAATATGATTGAACATGGTTGTGTAACGTACCCAACCACCCATAGGCTGGGTAACGCCACTAAACGAACACTTGACTTATCTCAACTAGCTTTGATACCAAATTTTAACGTCCCCGACCATCCAGAGGCCGGGTAACACTATTGCGGAACATACACATATATATATATAACATGCCTTTTAATGAATTGAAAAGAATTAACACATAATTACTGCTACCATACAGATTCAAATGGAATCGACAGTAAGTCCACATGCAACGGAACACATGATACATTTCAAGAAACACAGACATGCATAACATACATAATTAAGCACGTAAATGATACTTATCTTTTAACTGGACTAAAACCACCAACTGCATGTAGACCTTCCACGAACCTCCCAACCTTAGACCACACCGATCATCATGCTTAGCAGTGGGTCGCCCCCGAGCTGGGACTAAACTCCATCGGGAAATGGAATTCTAGGCTTGGCAAAGACGATAAGGAAGTTGCACAAAACAAGAGGAAGGATCTTTTATCCTTGGAGCCACTTATGCCCACAACTCATAGAACCTCATTCCCCACACGCCTACTCCACCCCAGGAGGGTACACCTTCACTAATACAAGTCCATCGACTAGTATACCTCCCTTACCTTGGGCTTTAGCAATAGGCTGGACTAGAAGTCTCAGAGTAATGTAGCTTCTATGAGACTCCCTTCCAGGAGAACTCGCTTCCCAACAAACTCTCTCACCTGGGAGAGTTGCTCACAAGCCTGACAACTTGCTTCTTCAATTCAGCTCCTAAGAAATACTGCAACAACATTCACCTAACACACGGGTGACGAAAACCACAGGAATCGGTTATGGACCCTAAAATGGCAACGACCAGATGCTAAGACACAACACAACTCAGGCAATTACCTAAGTGTCGGGTTCCACATAAGACACAGATCGAATCACAGTTTACTGGTTTTAGGATGCGTGTGAAGAAAATTTGCAAAGGTCAAAGATGGAGGCCAACGAGTTCAATCAAAGGACGGAAGAATGGGAATCGGCCCCCCAACATGGTTTGACTCTTTGGTTTTAACTACATGTGCCCAGGTTGACACTTGTCTTCCTAGAGCTGCATGCACTCCATTTAGCATACGTTCCTTTTCCGGGAACTTAGGACAACACTGATCAATTGTCCACCTTAGCCTTTAGGAAATAATAATAAAATATTAAGACCTTAGAGGTAAGCCCCCTAGCTTAGACCCTAGGCCCAAACACTTAGCCTCCTCCCTTTCCCTACCTAGTGGAGCTTAGTCCCCCATCACTCTTTCTTTGTGGTCGGTCTTGTTAGAAAAACAGGACTGCAGAGCAATAAAATAAAACAAATGCGGAAACAAAACATAGAAGATACACAATACAAGAGAGACACAGATTTACGTGGTTCACCCAGTGTGGGCTATGTCCACCAGAGAAATTGCTAGGTCCTTTCTTTATTATTATCCAGCAAAATGAAGGGATACAACTTATAGCAAAACCTGTTGTAACTTCCTCTTCTTTCTCTCACAGTCTCCTCTCTCATAATACAATACTCGCCAACATACATAGCCACAATACATTTCCCTCATAAAAGAGGGTTACCTTATAGGGAAAAAAACCCTAACATAATCTCTATCGTTAGATCTGCAACCTTATAATGAATGGTCCAGATTTATAATGAAATTACAATATACTTTTACAAGGCAATTTTTTCTTCGGGGGCTTCACCCCTGAACCCCCATCGGGGGACGCTTCCCCCGAACCCCCGCTAGGGGCCCTCTTTCCCCCAGACCCCCTAGCCGGGGGGATAGCCCCCCTAGACCCCGCAGAGGGGGTACCCCCCCTATGCACTCCCCCACGTGGAAGAGTGTACATACTTATGGGGTGTAAATACTTCATGGGGTATAAACATGGCTAAAAGTAAAAGACCTCTAAATTAGGAAGATAATCAAACTCCACAACCAACAGGTCTACACTCATCGATGTTTATATTTTATTAATGATATGCATAATTACATATACAAAATTAGGCTCATGGCCTTAATCATCTAGTCTCTTCGGCCTAATAAACACATAAGTCTTCAGATTATAAACACTTGGCTCACCAGCCTATAAACATAATTACAATTCAACAATATAGCTGGGGCTCATCCTTTGGGTATTACAATCCCCTCCCCTTATTTTTTCACTGTCCTTAGTGCAACTTCTTTACACAACATCAACAAGATTTTCGAAATCTTCAAAAAGATGCGGGTATTCTACCCGCATAACATCCTCATGCTCCCATGTCGCGTCCTCAAGACTGTACCAGGTCCACTAGACTTTTACAAGCCCTATGGCTCGATTCCAGAGCTTATTTATTTTCCGGTCCAGTATACACACCGGATGCACTTGCAAGACGCCTTCTTGCTCCACCTGAATCACATTCCAATCAATTACATGATTAACATCATGTATATATTTATTAAGTAATGAAATTTGAAACACATTATGCACAGTCATGGATGCATGCAATGCAAGCATAAATGCAACTGGTCTAATCCTTTCTAGGATTTCAAATGGCCCACAAAATCTGGCTGCCAACTTGGAACAGTTTTCTAACTTCACGAAACTTCTGTTGGCTTTCACTTTCAAAAAAACATGATCACCCACTTTAAACTCCGCATGGGTTCTATTCTTATCAGCATAACTTTTCTGCCTGTCTTGGACAGATTTTAAATTATGCTCTTAATCTTCAGCATTTGCTCTTCCATTTCCCTGAGCAAATCTGGCCCAACTATTTCTCTATCAACTGGGTTGTCCCAGCTTATTGGAGTGTTGCACTTTCTGCCATAAAGTGCTTCAAATGGGCTCATCTTCAATGATGTTTGATACCCATTGTTGTAGGCAAATTCTAACAAGTGTAGGTAGTCTTCCCATTTAGATGGTTTGTCCATCACATACATCCTTAGCATGTCTTCTATCACTTGGTTCACCCTCTCTATTTTCCCATCAGACTCAGGATGACAAGTTGTGCTAAAGTTCAGATTCGTTCCGAACACTTTGAATAACCCCTTCCAAAACTTTGAGGTAAATTTCGGGTCCCTGTAAGACACAATTGTCTTGGGAACATCGTGCAATCGTGTTATTTCCCTCATAAAGATATCGACAACATTAGCTGCCTTGTGAGTAGTCTTTAATGGAATAAAATGGGCAACTTTCGTAAGCTTATCCACCACCACCATGATTGAATCATGCTACTTGCCGGTTCTGGGCAATCCTATGATGAAATCCATTGTCACCACTTCCCACTTCCACTCAGGAATGGGTAAAGGCTGTAGCAACCATGCTGGGTGCCTATGCTCAACTTTGACTTTCTAGCATTCCATACATCTGGCGATGTATTCTACAATTTCCTTCTTCATACCTAGCCAAAAGTAATGGCTCTTGACTACTACCACTATTTTCTAATATCCAGGGTGCCCAACATAATGCACATTATGCATTTATTTCAAAATCACAATTTTCAATTCCTGGACATTAGGCACATAAACTCTATTTTTGTACAGGAGTGTTCCATCAACTTGCAATTTATACTGTTCCACTCTCTGTAGCATCTTACCGTGCTGTAGCTTTGCTACAAATTCCATGTACTGCAAGTCTGGTTTTCCAGCCTCCACAATTCTTTCTTTCAAATATGATTGGTACATGCTAATGGTCGTAGCATGTAGTTCATGTACTCTCCTGCTAAGTGTATCAACCACTTTGTTCTCTTTTCCTTTGATATGCTTGATATCAAAGTCGTACTCACAAAGGAATTCCAACCATCTAATATGCTAACATTCAAAGTTGGATGATCAAACAAATGCTTCAGACTATGATGGTCTGTCCTGAGTTCAAATCTCTTTCCCATGAGGTAGTGCCTCCATTTCCTCAGTGCGTGCACTATGGCTGCCAAATTCAAATCATGAGTGGCATAGTTATTTTCATGCTCTTTCAATTTTCCTAATTCATAAAATATTACAAACCCATTCTGGCTAAGGAATCCTCCCAGTCCTTCTTTGCATGCATATGTACACATTACAAAATATTCATTCGGATCTGCAATCCTCAGGATTGGAGCACTGGTTAACAACTACTTCAATCGCTGGAAGCTTCTCTCACATTCTTCCGTCCATTGAAATTTCTTCTCCTTCCTTTGCAAGGAAGTGATGGGTGATCTATCCTTGAGAACCCTGCAATGAAACTTTTGTAATAGCCAGCTAGACCCATAAAGGAGTTGACTTCTGTTACATTCTTCAGCTCTGAACATTCTCTGATGGCTTCTGTCTTCGCAGGATCCACAACTATCCCATCTTTTGAAATGATATGCCCCAAGTAATGGATCTTCTTTTGATAAAATGAGCACTTGCTCAATTTGGCATACAATTGGTCCTCTCTTAGCACCTGCAACACCATCTTCAGATGATGTTCATGCTCTTCCTCTGACTTGGAATACACCAGAATGTCATCCAAAAAGACTACGACAAACTTGTCTATATATTCCCTGAATACACCATTCATTAGGCACACAAAAATAACGAGTGCATTTGACAACCCAAATGGAACCACTTTGAATTCATAATGACCATACCTTGTTCTAAAGGCGGTCTTGTTGATGTCTTCATCCTTTATCCTTACCTGGTGGTAACTTGACCTGAGATCTATCTTTGAAAATATCTTGGCATCCTTCAACTGATCAAAGAGATCATCGATCTTCGACAAAGGATACTTGTTCTTAATGGTCACTTTGTTCAACTATCTGAAATCGATGCACAATCTCAACGTACCATATTTCTTCTTCACGAACATGACCGGGGCACCCCAAGGTGACACACTTGGGATTATATACCCCTTCTTCAGAAGTTCTTCAAGATGCAATTGCAGTTCTTTCAGCTCTAGTGCACTCATTCTGTAAGGAGTTTTCGACACTGGAGCTGCTCCAGGCATCAGGTTTATAGAGAAGTCAATATCTCTCTTTTGGGTTAGTCTTGGTACCTCCTTGAATACATCTTCAAAATATTTTAGTACCGCATGGTCCTCAAGATTTGATACTTTATCCTTAGATGCTTCCTCCATGTGGGCTGTAAATAATTGACATCCTTTCCTATAACACTTCTTTAGTAGCTGCATTGTTGAGATTTCTCAGATAGTAATTGCCCTTGGGATTCCTTTCACTTTCCTTGGGTTTCCTTCCTCGTCTAGGAAAGTGAATTCCTTGCTACAACAGTCTAATATGGCATGGTGCTGGTCCAACCAATCCATCCCAATTAGACAGTCATAGGAACCTAAAGGTAAAATGTTAAATTCAACCCTTGTGCCCAGTCCATTCATGTCCACTAGACAGGACTTAACCAACTCCACAACCTTTCTCTTGGCTCCTGTAGCTAGATTCACTAACGAAGATTTTCCATGTTTTCTTCTTGGTAAATGAAAACTTTCCACCATTCTAGGATCTATGTAACTATGACTAGCTCCCAAATCAATTAAAATAGTAATGGGTTGGTTGTTGATCATACCTTCCACTTCAATCATATGTGATTGATATTTTGCTTGCTTGTTGTCCAGGGATGCGTAGGTTCTGGGTACACTTCTTCCCATGTCCTCCACTGTTTCTGCCTGTTGAACATGGTGGACATCTCTCACTTTGTCACTTCTGTGGGGGCAATCCCTGTACCTATGATTTCCTTTACAACCCCAACATTCCATAGGTGGTTGTCTTGGCATTTACCCAGCTACTTCATCCTTCCTGGGCTCTCTAAAACCTAGCTGTCCTTGAGGGCTATTCTTGAAAAATGGTGGTTTGTTTCCCTTTTTCCTCTGTTCCCTCTTAAACTTATTCTTGTCTTCCCAAACTTTTTGGAAAGTAGACTTTTCTTTTTGCTGATCATATAAGCATTTTTCTCTCCTTAGAGTTTCTTCCATAGTTTTTGGGTCATCATACTAGATCTTGTCACTGATGGAAGATGGAAGCCCACTTAGATACCTTTGAATCTTAAATGTCTTGTCCTTGATGAAGGGAACATATTTCAACAAATCCAAGCATCTTCTTTCATACTCATCAATGGACATACTTCCCAGCTTGAGTTCGAATAACTCTTTCATTTTCTTGTCATAATACCTCTTAGTTAAGTACTTCTTTTCAAAATGTCTCTTGAATTCCCTCCATGTAACATTATTCTCTCTGAAGTGTTATACTTGCACAAGCTGCTCCCACCATATGGATGAATTTCCTTTAAGTTGGTAAATGACAATTCTTCCCTCTGCATGAGAAGAATAGTTCTGCAGTTGGAAATATTTCCTCATTCCCATGAGCCATGTCTCAGCATCTTCATCTTTCTTGTGTTCTCTGAAAAGTAGGAGGCTTAATCTTATTCATTTCTCCCTTCAGTTCATCCACTCTAGATCTCCTATTCTTTCTGGTAGGAGATGGGCTTGAACTATTGTGTGCCCTCTTATTGGAATTCTTTAGGGAGTGACGATGATGCCTACTAATGCTTCTTGATATTCTTTTCTTCTCAGGGGTCTTGCGACTCCCTGTTTTTCTTGAGTCACTCTCCTTATCCAACTTATTTTCGATTCTCTCCAAACTCTGCATCAAATTTAAGTTGAATTTTCCTTGTTGATCTCTGGTTTTTATGATCTTTCTGTTATCTTCTCGATGAGTCTGGGCATCTTTCTGCAATATTTCAATGTTTTTCATCATGCGCCCTTCCTTATCTATCTCTTCTCCATGCCCATTGGAGTTCGATCCTTCAACTCCAAAATGGACATCCATTCCTTTTACTTCATTCTCTGAACTGGAAGCATTCTGTGCCTCCTCCATTTCTCTACACTTAGTGGCAATTTGCTTCGGTTCCGACTTTCGTTAACTCTGCAAACACAATGTGCAGTCAACCAAAATTTGTCAGGCCATCAGTCCTTAACAACTCCACAATATTCATAAACCAATCCGATTCAAAGAAAAAATTCAGATTCCATTTTCTTTCTGAGCTCTGCTCTATTCTATAACAATTTTTGGGGCACTAGCCTCTTTCTCTTATTCCCCAACCCATGTGACCATGGGCTGTGGCCTAGCACTAGCTCGATAGGTGCTTACTCAGGAATTCGATCTTCAAAAGTCTTCAAAGTACCTCTCAACAGTCTCTCGAAGTCCCGAATTAACGAACTCACGAAGTAAGGTGGATCAATAGTCCACGACTACCCAACATCCACAGTTGATGCCCACTGTGGAAATTCAGGCATTAGATCTCTAAGACTTTAGAACTTCAAAGCATCGGGACTTTGGACCTTGGGACTTCGAGTCTTCAAAATTTCTCCCCTCAGCATATATTAATTCTCCCAAAATCCGAAATCCGAAATTATGGTTTTCTCTTTTGCTTCGGAGTTTTAGGTTTCAGAAGTTTGTGCATCAACACATCCCACTTCTCCCGATCATCGAATTTGGAAGTTACAATCTTCTCTTTGCTTGATCTAACGGTCGAGCTCTTCTCCTTAGATCCATGACACAGACAGACTCTGTCACTCTGTGGATTTTCAAAGGAACTCACGACTAACTGCCTTGCAACATTCCTAGATATGACGGTCGTGAAGGATTCTCCTTCTTTTGAATAGATCCTGCAGACCACATTACTCTGTGGCCCAATACCACATTTGTCATGGTTTTATAATACCGCTACACTTCCTGAGATTTGTTTCTCGAACCCCTTTCTCCTTAAAGGGTTGATTCGACACTTAGTCGACTTTTAGATTTGTGCACTCCTTGAAAAAAATCTTCGCGCCCCTTTATGAGAAAAGTCAATCTATTTCTCCCAAGATTTTTGAGTCAAAGACTCTATCGACACACTCCTTGCACCCAGAGACGCTCTGAACCTCAAATTTTGTCCCTTTCGACAACAGTTCACTCTAAAATCTTTGTCTTGTTAACCACTAACATGGCCCATCTAGGCTTAGTGTTGGAACCATGGCTTTGATACCAAATTATAATGTACCTAGCCACCCACAAGCTGGGCAACACCACTAAACGAACACTTGACTTAGATCAACTAGCTCTGATACCAATTTTTAATGTCCCCGACCATCCACAGGCTGGGTAATGCTACTGTGGAAAATACACACATATATAACATGCCTTTTAATGCATTGAAAAGAATTAACACAAAATTACTGCTACCATACAAATTCAAGTGGAATTGACAGTAAGTCCACATGCAATGGAACACATGATATATTTCAAAAAACACAAACATGCATAACATACATAATTAAGAATGGAAATGATACTTATCTTTTAACTGAAGTAAAACCACTAGATGCGTGCATACCTTCCATGAACCTCCCAGCCTTAGACCACACTGCTCATCACACTCAGCAGTGGGTTGCCCCTGAGCTGGGACTAAACTCCACAGGGCAAGGGAATTCTAGGCTTGGAAAGGAAAACAAGGAAGTTTCACAAAACAATAGGAAGGATATTTTATCCCAGGATCCACTTATGCCCACAATCCATAGGCCCTCATTTCCCACACGCCTGCTCCACCCCAGGAGGGTACACCTTCACTAATACACGTCCATCGACTAATACACCTCCCTTACCTTGGGCTTCAACAACAGGCTGGACCAAAAGTCTCAGAGTACTGTAGCTGCTACGGGACTCCCTTCCAGGAGAACTCGCTTCCCAACAAACTCTCTCACATGGGAGAGTTGCTCACAGGCCTTACAACCTGCTTCTTCAATTCAACTCCTAAGCAATACTACAACAACATTCAGCTAACATATGGGTGACGACAAAAAGAAGAATCAGTTATGGACCCAAAAATGGCAACGAACAGACGCTAAGACACAACATGGCTCAGGAAATTACCCAGGTGTCGGGTTCCACAAAGGACACAGATCGTCTCACGGTTTACTAGTTTTAGGATGCGTGTCAAGAAAATTTACAGAGGTCGAAGATGGAGGCCAACAAGTTCAAGTGGAGGATGGAAGAATGGGAATTGGGCCCCCAACACAGTTTGACTCTTTTGTTTTAACTGCATGCGCCTAGGTCACACCCTCGATATGGGACTAAACTCCACCTGGGTAAAGGGATTCGTAACTAGGATAAAGGCTCATAGACAACAAGAAAGACACTGTATCAGGTGCCAAATCAAACTAACAACCTACAATCCATCATTCCCCACATGCCTATCCCACCTAGGAAGTGTGCCCCTTCTCTGCTCAATAATCCTTCGACTACCCCACTTCCTTTTCGGGCATCAACAACAGGCTGGATAGGAAGTCTTAGAGCACTGTAGCTGCAGTTTAGCACCTTCAAGAAATCAATTCCCAACAATTATCTCACCCAAATAATTTCTCACAGGCCTGAAAACCCGCCTCTTCAATATCCCACGAGCCTGACAACCCGCTTTGTAATGTCCCCACTTTGGGACATCATCACAGGGCAGAGATTTATGATGACTAGAGTAGTCAGATGGATGCTATAGCGAGTACAGGGGTATTTGAGAGGCATTGTGGGGTCCATCTTGCATTGATGATCATATTCCATCATTATGAGCCATTCCACACAGGTTGGCTTTGGTTTCGTTGCATTCCGACGATTTCCAAGATTTTGACTATTTTGAGCTATAAGTCAATGGAATTCATTAAAGAGGTCATTTTGGGCACATTACTTGGAGGAACCTCTCAGTGTAATAGCTCATTGGAATTGGGAGGAGCAACACTACAGGATGGGATGGCTAGAAGTGACTTTCAGTGGCCAGGGAAGCCACAAGGAGAGATAAGGAGCT
>SNQJ01S0150830.1:0-23180 GCA_010110895.2 Picea sitchensis
AATGGTAAGGCGAGGTATGTAAATATAATGTAATTCAATTAGACTGTAGTTAATGAGAAAAGATTTTAAGCCATTAAGACCATTTAAGTGCCATTATTTCTAATCTCACTTAACGGGAAGGGAAGTACACATCAAATCAATGAAACCATCATTTCCTCCGATTTCATCGCCGCCATGTCCATTTCATCACCTTTTATGCATTTAACCACTACTCCTGCATATAACCCCTCAGAAAAACTTACCCTGCGTTCGAGCTGATACACAACTCTTGACGTTGTATCCTACCAAACTAGTAGCCATGGGAGGAGCTGCCGTCCGCAAAGAACCCGCCACCACAGCACTGCTCGAACGCTATCCAGCAGCATATCAAATCTTCGAGCAAGCAGGTTGGCTCAATTACTTCAGCAGGCTTCAAGGATATAACGAACAACAAGTCCTACAGTTCGCCCAAAATCTCCAGGAGGACCATTCTATCGTCGCAGGCATCCGAATCTCTGTGACAGAGAAATATATATCCGCAATCTCAGGCCTCCCTATGGATGACACTCGACAGTTCAGCCAGAAGCATATCATCGGGGATGTCCAGCAGAGTTTCTTCCTGACTGGGGAAAGAATTGTACCAAAAGGCAGAGGGGTTCAACTCAGTTCACTACCACCCCCGTGGCCGGAGGTCGCCAGATTCATCAAGCACCACCTGACTTGCGAAGGTCGCTATCAGGTAGTCTATCAGCACGATTTCCTTTTGCTTTCCCATTTAAGGCATAACAAACAGGTTAACATTCCATACTTTTTGCTGGGATGCTTAAAGAACATGGCACATTACTGTCGAAGGGAAAAGGTTCCAACCCAGTCTTTTACCCACCACTGTCTGGTTCAATTACTCATCAATAGGGGTTTTGAACAGCAGAACCATCCATTAAATAATCCACCCATAAATCCTGCATCAGCTGCTGAAGTCCCTGAAATTCCTTAGGAGTAGCAACAACAAAACCCCCCAGTTTCCCCCGAAATACCCCATAGCCCGCCCACACGACCAACCAGTCCAGCTACCATACCTGAATCGTCACATACCGCACCAGAGTCTTCCACTTTCGCCCTTCACATTCTAATTGATGACTCTGAACCAGAAAATGTCCCCTGCCATATCATCCAGGAAAGACCCCCATGAAAACGAAAACAGATCGCCCCCTTTCCACCCTCCTTGCGCAAAAATCGGACAAGAGCCTCAATGAGGCCACCCTGGATGACCACTACCCTAGATTCCCCACCTATTCGACTAAGACGTCGTACATCTTCCCAAACCCCGAGACCATTGCCTATTCCGACCTAGGTGGCTGCAACACAAGAACCAACCACCAATATTGACTTTCAGGAATCAGAAGCCCAGACATCATTTGTTTTTGAAGAATCTGAAACACAACCAGCTACCCACCCCATCGCTGAAACACAAGAACCAACCACTGGTATTGAAGTTGAATTATATATATCTGAGATCCCGGATGCTGCAACACAACATTCAGTGGCTGAAACACAAGAACCAGCCACTGATTTTGAAATTCAAGAAATTGGGACCCCGACTGCTGTAACACAACATCCCGTGACTGAAACACAAGAACCAACCACCGATTTTGAAATTCAGGAAATTGAGACCCCGAATGCTGCAACACAACACCCAGTGGCTGAAACACAAGAACCAACCAATGATATTGACATTGAAATTCAGGAATCAGAGGTTGAGGGTGTTGAAACACTACTCTCCCTACACCAGGAGGCTGAAACACAAGCATCAGTTGCCATTCCTGTAGCTGCCCCACAGACATCCGCTCATGAGGATGTGACTGCTACACAAGAACCAGTCACCTCCAAACCTAAACAAACAATGGCCGNTGTTCGCCTTTAGAAAGATACAAAACGTTATAGTTCATTCATGAGTAATCCTGCCTATTGTTACTACTGTCAAATTTCAACATAAAACACACCGTACGTTCATCAATTTTGCCAGACTATACACAGAATGCTGTCTGCTCTGTAAATATATTTGCTCTTTTCTGTCAATTTTACTGTCAAACTCTACAGTATACTATAATGTGAATTTTAATTCATCAAAAAGGTCAATTTTAACAAATGGGCTTTCAAATATCAAATCGGTGAATTTTAATAAATGGGCTTTAAATTATCAAATTGGGAATGGGCTCATTTAGCATGGGAGAAGCACATAGATTAAAACCCTGTTTCTCCCATCTTCAAAGAAACAATTTTTTCTTTTCCAATTTTGGATTTGGGAGAAGCACATAGATTAAAATCCTGTTTCTCCCATCTTCAAAGAAACAATATTTTCTTTTCCAATTTTGGATTTAAGAAAATTGATAAAGAATTAATTTTTTTTTTAGAAAAAAATTGCATATTTATTATTTCAAGAGAAATCAAAATACACATTCTTCATTTTCATTAAAAATCAAGCATTGGTCAAAGTACTTCCATCCAAGAGTTCATGATTTAAGAAAATTGATAAAGAATTAATTAATTTGTTATTCTAGAAAAAAATTGTATATTTATTATTTCAAGAGAAATCAAAATACACATTTTTTAGTTTCTTTAAAAATCAAGCACTGGTGTCCCCGAGGTGTAGGACAGTGGGTGATGGAGTGTGTTGTTAAGGCATTTCGTGATGTTAAATCACCGGTTCGAAACCTGCTGGGACAAAAAATCCAGCCATGTTAAGGGTTGGTGTGGCTTAGGCCGAGTGCGATCCTCAGGTGATTTTGACGGCTTAGATGCCCTTGAGTCGCAGTTTCTTAGCGACATGCTAGTCCCGCAAATCACGAACAAACTAGCAAAAAAAAAATCAAGCACTGGTCAAAGTACTTCTATCCAACACTAGAGTGAATCAGAACTTGTTGAACACTAACATGCTATTAACATTAACCTAGCATAACAATCATACCAAAAGTCATTCCAAGCTTATCCCCATAAGCAAAAAAACAAAAAAACCATCTAGATAGAAACATCAGCTTGAAACCATATATAAATAAAGATTTTGGACCACAGGCAGAGCTACTCCACCTTGGAATTCAAAGCAGATAAGAGTGCCTTCGGCTAAAGCTATAGCCTCTTTTGAGAGTTGTTCTGCCTACTGGTTGAATCTTCTATATATGTGATTGACAGAAACTGAGACAAAGAAATCATGTAACTCCTTGATTCTCCATTACCAAGGGATCAGAGAAAGGTTATCCAAATGAGCATGTCCACAAAACCAATCCACCACAACATTTGAATCCCCTACTACATGAAGATGACATATATCCAATTATTTAGCAAACAAGAGAAGGGCCCAAAGCGCTAATAGCTCTGCCCTATTATTCAATCCAACCCTCACACCCAATTTTAGGCAATAAAAATAATTTTGAGAAAAAAAAACCATTCATGCGTCACACTGAGTTAGCGATCCATAACTGGCACCATCAAAATAGCTCCAAGCAATTGATTGATCAAAATATGGTTCAATTTTGGGTCTGATGGCTTTAGAAGCCAAGTCTCCTTGGACCTCCAAGAATGCCACCCTCACCCTGTGAGCTACAAAGTCTAGATTGCCAGAGTTTTCTTTGAAAAGCATTTGATTATGATGGAGCCAAATCCCCCATAAAAAACAACTAGGGAGATCAATAAAAAAAAATATTTGAGGATCTCTTACCCATTCCCATAAACATCGCTCCAAGGAATCAAAAAGCTAATAATCAAGAGCATTAAGTACCTGCAGGACCTCCTTCCAGACCAGTTTTGCAAAAGAGCAATGCACAAATAAATGATTGATCGATTCCTTCTCTGATCAACATAAAACACATCTTCTCAAACTCTACTAGCCCCTCTTTTGACCATTATCTCACATCATGATCCTATTAGCCAAGGCCAACGAAGTGAAAATATGTGTCTTCAATGGGCACTTCCATTTCCAGATAACCTACCATCACCATTTATTTTCCCCTACAAACAAGAAATAAGATATCACATCATATCCCAGCTTCATTGTGAGTGAACCATCTGCTCCAGGACCATACTAATACATCCTCCTCATCCTGCAAACACACTGCATTATGATCTAGCAAGTGAGATAAATTGTTCCATTTTGTAGCCAGATCACCACGAAGATATAACTCCTCAATCGTGACCCAAATTTGCCTCCATCCTCCCACTGGATTCAGAATCCAAACAACATACAAAAACATGCAACCACGATCCCTCAAATGTGATCTTAAGTCCATATATATATAATATTCCTCACTAAATCCGACCCAAGGATCCTCACTGAGTCGAGCCCAATTGTCATGACCTATTTTACAAGCAACCCACCATCCAAGCACATGAAAGGAATTCATCATCATTTTCCAAACATTTGATGCCCCTCGATGGGACTTGGGCTCCACCCTTATCCACTACTCCACACTAAGATTACAAAAATATTTGCCTCTAATAATTTTTCCCCATAAGCCTTCAGTAAAGAGCAAGCTCCACATGCTCTTATTAGGACTCAGTGCTTGCTCAAATAAAAAAACATTTTTCAATCCCCATCCTCCTTGTTTCTTTGGTTTAGCCAATGTGCTCCATTTCACAAGAGGAATGTTGTCTTTATACTTTTTTCCCGACCAAAGAAACATGAAGCACCACCTTCTAATATTCTCTAAGTTGCTTTTCAGAATGTGAGCCAAAGAAAGTCAGTAAACTGGAATGCTTTCCAGAATGGATTTAACTAACACAAGACGACCTCCCAACGTGAGCCACCTATGACACCAAATACTGATTCTTTCTTCCACCTTCATAAGTAACCATAACCAATCCACCATCCTGTAGTCGTTTGGCTTCAATAAATAGCCCAAATGTTTTAGACCATTCTCAATGGCCTCAATTTTATAAGAAAATATTCTAGACAACCTAGATTCCACCTCATTCAAAAGTCTATTACATAACAACATAGATTTCTCAAAATAGTAACCATACCTATACCTAAACAAAATACTTCAATAATTTTCTAAAAATCTGACCCTTCTCCAAACAAAAACTCATTGTGAACGAAAAGAAGATGTGTTGAGCTTACATAATCCACCACTCTTATCCCCTTAATGGTTCCTTCAATTTGCACTAAGATAATCATCTTACTCAAATATTCCACTACCAACAGGAACACAAAGTGAGAAAGTGGACACCCTTGATGTAAACCATGTGATGCCTTAAATAATCTTGACGAAAACCCATTTACTAGAACATCCTAATTTGCCAAAGAAATACAACTCATAATCCAGTTAACTACATGCAGATCAAGTCCAATATGTAAAGAAACCAAATGCATAAATGCCAAGTTTACTCAATCACACGCCTTTGCCACATCAATCTTCATGATAACCACATGTATTTTTTTAACTTTTATGGAGTGTAATCCCTCCTGAACAGAGCCAATCGCATCCAAAATTTGTCTATTAAATAGGAAGCCAAATTGCTCCTCCGAGATGCACTCTGATAACATATTCTTCAATCGACAAGCAATGCTTTTAGAAATCAATTTATAGATCAAATTACACAAGGATGTAGGTTTGAAATCCCAAAAGGAAGAAGGATGGGATTTTTGGGGAATAAATGCAAGAAATGTAGCATTTAGTGCCCCAACGATTCTCCGTCTTATGGGACTCTTCCACTACTCTAACCAAATATGCTCCTACAAGATAAAAAAAAGCTCAAGTAGAACTCCATTGTGTGTACTCTCCCCCAAAGTAAGGGAGATCATGGGTTCGACTCTCATGCTCCTTGGGGCTATTGTTTACCCCACTTACCATCCATGGACCACAGGGAAGTATTCGGTGGGTTTTCCACAAATCTTTCTTTGGAAAAATAAAGTATAAGTATACAAAGAAGTTCCATGTAATGTATCGATGTTATAGAATGTTTCTAGTGCAACTTGATATCAACACGTGTATCATGAATGAGTTCTATATTATATGTTGGTATTATGAAATGTGGTAATTGTACAGTAAGAGTGTCTGAATGGATTCTATTGTGACAATGTTCTCTCACATTCACAAAACTATTTATTTTCTAAGTGAAGGTGAAATTGCATTTCTACATTTTACTACAACCACAGGATATGGTACTTCAGTTAATTCACAAGTTTGAGTATCATAGTTGAAAGGTAATGTTTTTTCATTTTATAATTGATCTGTAAACGAGGGACTTATAGCCGCTTTACCAACATGGGTCCCTTTGCATAATTACTTCTGATTTATGTTATGTCTACTCTTCTCCTGGCTGCAAGGATTGTTCTTTGTTTAACACCATACTCTGCCTTTCGAAGGAATACCAGGACTTGGTTCTTAGTGTAGTATGCACACAACAACTAGAGAGCAATGGAAATCAATAAAACCCACTATGTCTTAGTTAGGAAAGTAATTGATCGAAAACATCCAAAGGATTATGAGTTGTTCCTTTGTTGTTGAGTATCAATAGGCAAAATGGGTGCCTCTATTGGTTGTCTTGAAGGATTGGAAAATTCCTCAAGTAAATTCCAACAGTGGAAGATAGATGCACTGAAAGTATGTTAATAAAACTCCTGCAAGTCCAATATGCCAGTGGGGTCTTCATAGTTTTAGCTTCTCTTCTCTGTCCAATCCTGAGTGCAACTAAGCGCCGTCTTTCAAATTGATTGGTTGATTCAATTCTTCAGTCCAAAAAAGCTTACCTCCTAAATACAACTAGAATCTCTTTAAAGGAACAAATGGGAAACTCATTTAAACATCCATTCATTATGGCATGCAATGCTAGCACAAAGCAATTGTTGTATGACTACTACCAAGAAGAATTTGACACATTACAAGGCACCAATGTCAAGATCCTTAATTCTTCTCATATTCCATTTGTTTTACTATCTGATAACAAACAAAAGCAGTACAACATTCCAATTTACAAATTTGCAGATATACTCAACAATATGTGACCAGTCAACACTAATTGTATGCAGTGAGAACTTGTATAACAAAATGAAATGAAACATAGTCACCACTCAGAAAAAAATGGATATTTGTCTTACATGCATCAAATTGAAAATAATGTCTTCAAATATCCACTACCATTGAATTGGCTCTTATACTATCCCTTTATACAAACCCATCTTATCTTGGATGGATTGGAAGCTACAATGTGTTCCTCTCTACTGTAAACATTATGTCTGGTTGACTAGCAAACAAAAATGACCATCAAACAGTTGGATCACCTCATGAGGGAGAAAGATATCCCACGCAAGAGAGAAATTGACCTAGCTGATAAGAATTCGTCCCACAATGAATTAAAACATCCAAGAAAGAAATAAATATCCCATGGAGGATGAAGTCACCCAACAAACAAATGATACACCCATTAGCTAATGGAAATTCCCAGGGAGAGAGAGAGGGGTTGTGTTTAGTGAAAGAGAAAATTTCTAGCAAAAGGAATTTGACCCAGATAATAAGGGATTTGACCTAGATATTAAGAGAAATTCAGTTCTGAGGGATGAAATTCGCCCTACATAAGTGGGAAATGACCCAGGTAGGTGGAAAAAATTCTAGAAAAGTAAAAAATGTCCCAGGGAAGTGAAGGATTCACCCAACTAGTTATCCAACGATCTTACTAGAAAGAAAAGGATTCCAAGAATGGAAACTCCACTAAAAAATTGCAACAATCAAATTTTATCAACCATTGATCTTAGAAGCTAGAGTGAAATGGACGATAAGTAATTCATAGTTGTTTCATTATTAACCCATAAAATAACCAGGTAGCAACTAAGGTGTATCAAACACAACAATTAATCAAATGAACACAATAATTTTTACCTTGGAAACCCAAATGGGAAAACCAACTTCGAATGGGGCTCCTTGTTTCATTCGACTATCTCTACTTACAATGCTATTCATCCTTCACTCCTTGGCCAAAAGACCCATTGGGAGTGAAATTGCACAAGGAAATAAGGAGAGATGGGGTAATGGGAAGGCCAACACGTTGACCTTTTGTTACCCATTCCTCGACTTATTCTCTCCTGTATTTTTTTTCTTTTTATTTAATTCTCATTTTTCTCTCATATTCATTTCGACTTATTCAACTTTACATTTGTTTTTCTTTTACATAGTTTATATGACCTTCACAGATTGTCGAATTTCTTTGTAGGTACTGAGTCTTACTCCCATTCATTGGTTTGAATCACTTTCGTATCAATAATAACCAAATTTTATGCTTTAGCTAACACTAGTTTGAGTACCATAGTTGAAAGGTAATGAATAGATTGAACATAGGCGTTTGAAGGAATTAGATCAAACAAATGATCAAATGTTCAACTTCACTTAAATTCCAAGTGGCCATGGTGCCCACACCACTAGCAACTGAATACACAAACGTAGATATTGATTTTATGCAATGTTAGTTTCCTCAACTCATGGTGGACATGAAGTTAGCAATTATTGGACTTTAATGGTTGATTAAGATATTAGGTTGTCCAATGAATTTGACCATGCATGTAGTTCATTTTAACTTCTCCAACAACAACTTCCTCTAGAACATCGAGATAAAAAATCTATGCACTTACCAATCCTATCCATGTGTTTAAAACTCAACATAAATGAAACATGAGCAATATCTTTAGTTATGTGACCATGGTTTCAAGTGTAAAACTTAATATCAATAAGAATGGACATTTACTATAACTAATTTTATGGTTTCAAGTGTAAATCTTAATATCAATAAGAATGAACATTTAATCTAATTAATTTTATATAATTTCACGAGACCATGTCGTACCAAATGTCAACATTTTATTAGAATTTCTTTTACTTACCTGTTTTATAAATGTAGTATGAGTTGGGGAAGTCTAGTTGGTCAAGCAATGTGGCATGTTTAACCTTTCTCAAAAGAGGATGTCAAGTTGTAGATTAGACGGAGCTGCACAGTTTTGACGGAGCTGCACAGTCTAATGGCTCCAGATGCGGCGCTGGAGGCTTTTTCAAATCACACCAGTCCAGAATCACAAACTGGTTCATCAACTGTGGCTCTGGCACCAATACAAAAGCAGAGCTTTTGGGTTTATGGACCACGCTCACTCTCGTTGCTCTATGGTCTATTGATGACCTCCACGTCCAGGGTGACTCAAGAGTGATAATTGACTGGATTTCAAACAAGTGCAAGCTCAACTCCATCCATTTAGAAGGTTGGATGCAAAAAACGAGAGATCTATTACAACGCTTCTCCAATATCAATTTTCTTCATGTTTCTCGCACTCATAATAGGGCAGCTGATGCACTCTCTAAGAGGGCCCTATCCGAGGTGGTAGGGAGGCTCTCGATCTATCACTGTGATAAAGGGATCGAGAGTCCCATTACCTCTTTAAATATTTTTGAATGAAGCTGCCAGCCCTCCATCTGAAGCACTGAATTCAGCACCTGCACTTGAACACTGGTCGTGGCTGGGAAGACATCGACCTCTTGTATTTATTCTCTCACTCTCAAGCATGGAATGCCAATTTACATGCGGTTTAATGTAGGTCTGGACCCTCATTGCTAGTGCATTATGACCAAAACTGACTACAGTCCTCCTTTGTAAATGAATTTATAAGCAATATAGATTCGAGTTAATTTTTTTTGGAAAAAAAAAAGGTTGTAGATTAGACATAAGCAATGGATAAAGTTCTTAATTTTTTTCTTGACATATTTTCCTACATACATATATCTTTGAAGGAGTTTGACCATGTTCCATTCACGAGTGGCGTTGTATATGAGGCATTCATTTTCAGCAAGGGTGGTTTTTCTAGTGAGTCAAAGTTTTATCTTTTTTGTTATTTTAAAAAAAATTCTGATCTTAAAATATGTCAAAATCCTCATGGGAAAAGTTCCCAACATATGGATGAAATTCTGATTTTCAGCATAGTTCTTACTTGATTTTGGGTTAATTTTTGCTAGATAGATGGGACAATGTAAAAAAAGTTGAAAATAAATCTTTCTAAGTTTTTTTTAAGTTAATATGTTAATTGAAAACAATACTACTTCTACTTTCATACTCTTAATATGAGGATTGATATAAACAAAATGATGCTAATGAGGGTTGATATAAACAAAATGATGTTAATGATTCTCATTCATTCATATAAATTCAAGTCAATTTAATTTTAAGAAAATTGATTAAAAATTAATTAAATTGTTTCAACATTTTATTTTATGGTAAAAAAATTGGAAATAAACTTTGGTAAGTTCTTTTTGTTTTTATAAGTTATGAAAATTGATAATATTACAAATATTTTGAAATTGAAATTTGATGTGCACATGGAAAGGGTATTCTAAGAGAGTGTTTTTCATCTTTTTTTTAATATCTCAAAGAATACATATTCTTTTTTTTCATGGTGTTTTTAGGTTTTGTCTATCTCCCAATTTCACTATGAAGATTGTGAGAGTTTATTCTTATCTTATCCATGTTAATTTTATTTTTTAAGCTAGCTATAATAAAGACATATTTTATATCTTCTAAATTGGAGTTAATTTTAATTTAGTTGTGATCTTAATTTTAGTAAACCATTATAATGTGATCTTAATTTTTCTAATGGTTTAACCAAAAATCAACATCTTTATATCACTCTCTTCATAAAACATTGTTGAATTTTGATTAGTGATTAAAAATGTATCGTATTAAAGAATCAACTTTGGTGTGTGAGAGAAAAATAGTAGGCAAAGATAATCATTGATATTATAAAAAATCCCATGAATAGGGTACGCAACGGGAGTGCATATCACATCTTGTAAAATATTACAGAAGAAAAGCCATCAATGAAACATTGGAAAAGTAAAATAAGTCAGGAAGCATTATAACTCAAGACATGAAAAAGTATGATTGGAAAACATCACACGATTAATCATAGGAGCTAGAAGTAACATCAATCACTTTACTAGAAATTGAGATAAAAAATTGGTAATAAAGTTCATTATTATGGTCTCTCGTAGCTTGGTTCTAAAACATGTGTTACATATATGGTCTCCTGAATACAATATGATCACAAGATCTTCTATGGCATGCTCCATCGAAAAATTGAAAGATGAGATAATAAGATCTGCTATGGCATGGTCCATCGAAAAATTGAAAGATGAGATGATAATAGGAAAGATATGGATTTGGTGGTTATTTTTCAAAACAAAAACATCTCATGTATAAATACATATAGACATTTTTTTGTTTTTTATAAATAAATAAGGATAAGTTGTAAAGCAGCTAGTCTCTGTAGCTTGAATTGAGATTGGAGTGAATCTAAAATCCTATTTGTAGTTGAAGATCTTTGCATATTTAGGTGACAAACTGATAAGGATATGCACAAAATAGACATCATACAAATACAACTTGAGTGAGCCTAATAATTAAAAACATGTACCTCCTTTTAAGAGGTCACAATTTCAAATCTAGAGGAAAACTTTACCCTCAAATAGTTGGACAAAGAAAATAAAAGTGCATTGGTGAACCACTCTCGGTCATGAGGGCCCAAAGTCAAGTCCGTCACACACATTATGTTGTTCCTTTATCATATAATTTTTTAAAATTATATTCAATTTCAATATGAGCATGTGACTCTTTGGGATAATTTTATATATAGAACAATATGGTTAAGGTAATTGTGTTCTCTATATCTATAAAAGTTGGATGTGATATTTAACCAGATCAATGATTTATCTACCTTTATGTATAATTCAATATTGATTATATTTTTTAATTAATTTTTTTCCAAAATTTTGATAATTAAAGCATATATATTTTTTAAATTTTAATAATCTTAATATTTTAAAATAAATTAAAGTTTTCATCATTCCAATAAAATTATGACTACCAAATTTAAAAAAAAATTGAAATTCTCCAGATTCATTAGTATGTACCTACATTAATGCGGACATCCTCAGAAAAATGTTTTAAATGGATGATGTTGTAAACTTGGAGTTGTTGTTTCGGTGGAGACGATTCTGTGGGCTGCCCTCATAAACAAATAGTTTCCATTGCCCATGGCATTAGTACAACACAGAACCTTATCCATGTGGATACGAAAGATTTATTAAATTAAATTAAAGTCATGTTCCTTGTTCCACAAACAAGGGGGTTTCATACACCAATTTGGTGTGGTGGCTTGGTCGTGACTTTAAAAATAATTATTATTATTAATATTATTATTATTATTATTATATTAAATGAAAAATAGCATGACTTCGTGGCTGCGGCTACTATTTTTATATGTTTTGGGAAAGCATCAAGAAATAAAATACAATAGTTAATTAACATAATGATAAAGCGTGTTTTTAATGAAATGGAATTTGAAAAAAATATAGTGTATATATAAAAATATAGTTGAAGAACAAGTTGTCTAAAGTTTACTGAATTTCGCAAAGAAATAGAGTTTGTAGCCTCATTACACAACGATTCATAGTAATTATTTTTTTCTTTTCTTTTTCATGATGTTTATAGCAATTAATATAGCTTGAGTGGGCTTAATGGTTAAGAACATGTGTTTCCTCTTAAGAAGTCACAAGTACAAATCCAAAGGGGGATAGTGTATGTATACCTCTGTAGACTTTACCAATGAAATAGCTGGGTGGAGGGGATCCCTTATCCCATAAACAAGAGAGTCACATACACCAATTAGGTGTGACTTAGCCGTGACCTTAAAAATTAATTATTATTATAATTTGCATCAAAATTAAAGTCATGGATTTATATGCTAGATATCCATAAATCATTCTTCTTTCATGGCCTTCTTCTCACGGGTGCCTGACCAATAAAACATATTGATGTTTAGTAGTTTATTTATGAAAAATAAATAAAAATGAGGCACTTCTTTTACGCTTCTAGTTGAATAGATGTAGAAATCGTTGCCATTTCTTCTTCATGCAAACATTTGTTAGTGCTTAAGGCGTGACATACTCAGTTTGACATATTTGTAAGTAAGAAGGAAATTAATTTTATATTCAGCCATAATTTTAGTTAATGAATCAAAACTAACAAAAACTTGTTTTAGTCCCAATTTTAAATTTACAGAAAATTTAGAAAAACGTGGAATATAAATGTAAGATTATTATTAATACAAATCAATGAATGTATTCCTTCCTTCAAGTTGCAAACCCCTTACCTCTCCCCAAATTGTTATCCATTTGGATGACTTGTGTAATATGAAAAATATATGATTAACATGCGACTCTTATAAAAGTGACATTATTAGTATGTATAAAACCAATGGACTTCTAATAATGAAATTAAAATAATTCAAAAACTTTAGTCACTCAAGTAAATAAAAAATATGTTTTTTTCCTCGAAATGATGTGATAAAAATAAAGAATCTCAATCTTTATAATAATAATGTGTTAGTCTTATGTATGCATGTTATAGCTAATTTTGTCTCACCCCATGCAACTTGCTTGGATGACTTTTCCATTTTCCTATGTAGACTTGAAGTCCCCTTTTTACCTTCTAGAGCTAAAAAGCACATTTTCCACATATACACGCCCTACTAGTTAGACAACAAGTGTATACGCAGTTTGCTCCACTACAACCCGCGTACATAGGGTTTGGTACTCAAAATTAAAAATTGTGTCCAGTTTCCATGTCATGTCACGAGATCCATGATCCTTGACCTTCCATATACTGGAAACGTTCCGACTCGGCCCTTCAGTTTCATTTGAAGGCTATAAATTGAGCCATATCCAAGCCATGGAAGAGGAGAGAATTCAACTTTTGAGAGCAAAGATACTTTGGAGAAATTTTCACTTCACATTGAGTCTGCATCCCTTTATCCTTTAAAGCATGAACTCATTGTTCATCCCCCAAGCTCTTCTTTATTTGATGGAGAACCTCATTGTCTCCTTTATATGAGCTTGCCTTTGGTGGAGGATTGAAGTGGTGGAGGCCCAACTGGAAGGGAGTTGGCTTCTTGGTTCCAAGATGTATCGACACAGAAGTTTTTCATCTATACACTTCTGCTAATTATTTTAATAGAAATACTATTTTCTTGTGCAATTGATATCTTGCAAATATTTGAATTATTATTCCATGTGAGTATTTGTCATGTATGTTAATTGATTATTCTATTTTATGTGCTAACATTATATATTATCACCATATGCTTGTGTATCTTGTTTGTTGAGGACAAGTTGCAGGTATAAAGCTTTGAGTTGCATGCTCAACGGTGGTCTTCATCGAACGTTCAGACGAGGTAGGCTCTTGATCTTGGCTTGTTATCATTTTCATTTATATAGCATACTTGAGATTAGAGATGATTTTTGCGTGTCATTCTGTCTATTGTGGTTTACCCCATGCCATAGAGATATTTTCCTCGTAACATAATTAGCAACCATACTGGGGATTGAATCTTTTGTCTGGGGTTTGGAGTGTTTTTCTCCTTGATTTTCTCTCTATTAGCCTAAGTTTCCTTGTCACCTAATTGCTTGATAAACTATTTTTACTTTGCATCTGAGTTTCTTGGCCTAATCCTTGCCATGGCAGTGTTTTACTACATATCCATGGGTTTTCCCTTGACAGACGCGTACATACACAAGCTGTCCTTCTATAGGGCGCGTACATACATGAGTTTTACTCAAACAATCGCATACATAAACTTTTTGGCCTACTGGCTGAGTTTGGTTGGTTGTTGAGTCTTCTTGGGTCTTTGTCCTAACTGTTGAGTCTTTACAGAATGATAGGAAACCTTCTTATTATTGAATTTTCGGGTGGTATTCTTTCTTATCATCTTTTTCATTGGTTGTACTTGCACATTGGTATGAGTGTTTGCTTCCTGGTATCCTGCTTGGCTTGTATCTTTTTTCTTGTAGTAGGGTTTATGTGTGAAGTTGCTATTCAATCCTTGCATTTTCTTTTCTTTATATCGAAAATACAAAAAAAAAATCTCATTTTGCATTATGGCATTTGCTCTTTTGATTATCTAGTATTGATATTGACACATTTGGAAAGACTGCATTTTATTGAAATTGTAGAAGTTTCATGTGAAGCATACCAACTCTTGAGAATTTAATATTAGGACTTAGCACTATTTTTATATTCATTTATTTGATACGCTGAGTCATAATATCATCATTTTCGCGACCATACCTATTGAGTAAACAAAATCCATTAAAAGTAACGTTGATTAACTAAAATTGATTAAAAACGATTTTATTTTTCAGAGTACACAAACAAGAATAGGATATAGGGCCTTGGAATAGGATTTTGTGAGTAACCTTCTCCAAGGATATTAAACTAAACATATGTTTCTGACCAGGGAGTGGTGAAATCCATTTTGTAATTAGTGATGTTAGAAGGCTCCACTCACATCGGAGTTAAGCATGAGCTTGAGCGAATTTGGTTGCAGAGATAGCCCTCTAATACCTTCTTACCATCAAAGATATTTTTGTGGTTTCATTCTTATATGGGGGTATTGCTAGTACCTTTACCTCCGTGAGAGGTCTTGATTTCAATATTTCGGGCTTTGTTACCCTGCCCATATGGTGGACCAAACTTACGATTGTTCACCTACGCATTGGTTATATAGTGGTGGATCTATTTATTTGACATAGGTAGCAACATAGGTTACTTGCAGGGGTTATTCTACAGGTACCCTGAGTCAGATAAGGGTCGAACAACACACAAACTTTATGGAGGATTACCTCTCTAAGGAGATCTGATTGACTATGATGTTAAGTCCACGAGGGACCTTATAATTAATTCTTACACCTCCAATATTTTGAAAGGAGTCTCAGGCCCCTCTTGGGCGAGGCATACCTACTCTAGTGAGGGAGGCCCTTTTCAACTACTATATCTTGTTTGTGTGCATTTGGCTTTTTTTCTTTATTTTGGTGTGCTCTCTGATTGTTAGTTGGCCCTAGGATTTGGTTTTATCTCAAGTCTTGAGTTATCATGGAGCAAGATTGGCTTCCTTATAGGTCTCATTGTTTGTTGAAGTTACCACCGCAGTTTGAGTCTTTACCGAAGTTGCCTTCTAAAATTCGTAACATTAATAGACGTGGTACATATATCTCCACATCCCATACTTGTGATTATCCAGTTATGAGTATTGAGTCGAGTCCGAACGACATTGAGATTCCCTCGACTCCTATACCTTATGTGGTTAATGGGACTCCTTCGACTCCTTCAACCTCTACGGTTGTTGTGCCAGAGGTTCCCATCCTTACTCCTATCCAGTCTATGGTTTCTACTCGACCCATAGTAACAAACCCTTTTAGGTCTCTTTTTGGAATGTCGGGATACAATGCTTAGTCCATACCTTGGTCTCTAACCCTTTTTATTTTTGTATTCCCAATATGATGTCGTAACTTTCATCCTCCATTCCAGTAAATAATGTAAATCCTAGTCTTGGACTTGGGGGCATGGTTCCTCTGCATACTCCTATTTCGTTTGGTGGAGGTCATATTCCCCAAATGACTCCTACATTTGGAGGCCAACCTCCTTTTTCTTCCAGGTCTAATCCTAGTCTCAATGCTCCTAGATGGAGTAATCAACTGGGTGGGAAAGCCACTTCATATATTCTATCATTTCCCCCTTATACCTCCATGCCGATTCCAACAAATGAATTTGTCATGACAAATCCACCTCTATTCTCTGGTGTATGCCAGAATCCTATATGGTCTACAATCCCTCAACACCAATATTTCTCGGGATCATGGGCTTAGATGCCGCAACCACGACTCCCTTTTCTGGCCACACTTAAGATGCCAATTTTTTCAAGATTAATGAATGACCTAGTGCGTCACAATCTGTCATGGCCCCCCATCCCCACCAAGCTTCCTTCGGACATTCCAAAATCCAAGAGAAAGACTGGCGACGATCCATGTGATCATGTTACTACTTTTCATCTTTGGTGCTCATCCAATTCCCTAATGAAGATTATATTCATTTGAGACTATTTCAATGCACTATCATGGGGGTTGCCACAAAATGGTACATTGAGCTACCATGGGGAACATACAAAAACTTTAATCAGATAATTTTTGTCTTTCTCAACCACTTCCAATTGTCGATTCTTTATGATTCCATCATAGAACTTTTGTCGGCCTTTTGCCAAGATAAAGCCACACATATCTCGAACCATATCCAAGAGTGGTGTAGACAAAAGAGGTTTATAAAATCCTACATTCCTCTAGAGTTTTTGTTGGAGTGGTTCCTTAAGTCCTTATTGCCTTATATTTCAAAATATGTTTCTACATCCAGGGTAACATCTAAGGAAGAAGATATTTTCAAATCCCAACAACTGGACCTCATATATGCTCAATCTGGGATGTTGTATGAAATTCTTCCTGACGCGTCGCGGTCGAATTATGACCCTAGACAAAAACCTGGGCCTCATGTCGATGACATCATAGGCTCTGTAAATGCTAAGTCTATAGACTTGTTGACAGACTAGTTGAAGGATTTGTCTCTAAGCCATCCGGTAGCAGGACAAGCTTTGGATTCGTCCTCCACTCCCACTCAGTCAGTGAATTTTCATTCTATATAGTCGTCGACCAACCCAAATGGTAACCAGAAACCATGAGGGAATAGAAAGAAAGGACGAGGTAATAATCGTAAGTGTGGGAAAAATAATAACAAAGACAAGGAAAACACTAACAATGATAAATCGAATAATAGCATTGGTGAGGGTAAGAAATAAAAATAGAAGGTGAAGTTTCCTTGTAAACTTTGTAAAGATGATCACCTACCCCCCTATGCCCCAAAATTGAGGAAGCCTCAAGGCTCTTGTCACAACCACCCATTGTGTTGACTAATCCTTTTACACATAATCAACACATGGCTTTGGGGTCTTCCAACATTGGAAATGCATTGAGTGGGAGTCAAAACCCCTCGACACATGAAGGTGATCATCTATGTGTTAACATGGTCAAGTATCAGATTAATGTAGCCTATTGATCTCATGATTATGGTTCTTCACAAATTGTTACAAGTACAGATTCCCCCTCTCCTCTGGAAACACCTTTGCAGATCGAAAAGCTAGAGCCTCCACCTCATATTCCAAAAGGAGTACTAAAACGCTCTGTCCACAATCCTAATGCCAAAGCTACCCAAAACTATTCGATTGTCGAATATCTAGTTCAAACCCCTTGTGTGATGTCGGCTTTGGAGGTGCTCCAAACATGTCCTTCACAAAGGAATGCCTTGTTATATGATTTAGGAGCTCTAGACTCATGTGGCTCGAAGGTTATTAAGTTTGATGTCATGGATGTTAAGCCTCACTTTCCTTACCACGTGACCTTTCAAATCCATGTGGAGTATGCAAAATACACCATCAAACGCACTGTAATTGATGAAGGTGTTGAAACGTGCGTGATGTCCTAACCTGTTGGAAAACCATTGGATCTCCAACTCTATCCCAATATATGACTATGTTGACCACTTTTGATGTCCAGTTAGGTGGAAAGACAATGGAACTTGATGTCGAGTTGGTTGATGCGTCCCTTGACTATAATTTATTACTAGGGCGTAATTGGACTTATGCCATGACTGTTGTTGTGTCATCTGTTTCCACAATTTATTTTTTCCCCACGAAGGGAAAATAGTGATGATTGATCAGTTGTCCTTTGTGCATGCTAGTCCTAATGCATCAGTTGCACCTTTGATCCCAATGATCGACAATTATCGACAGGAAAATGAGGATAATTGGTGTCAGAATGTATTCCTCTCTCATGGGTAGCTTTGATTTCATGGCACCAATCCATCACATTTATGCCATTTCCAGTAGGTCTTCATCGTCAACGAGGTCCATTCCTTTCTGTACTTCGTACTTCAACGATCCTTGGACCCTACCTTCCCCGACCATGTCCTACGAAGTTCAGTCACATATTGGGATGGAAATGCCACTCTCAACGACATAGGTTGTGTATCAATCTATTCTTAACACTAATGCTAACCCATATCCTTTCTCCTCGTAGACAGACGAGGAATATATCATTCTGGAGCCCATATGGGCCACCCAATCGTCTTGTTCGCATGATTTCCTCAATGATACTTTACCTTCAGATGAATTCATCTTAGAGGCCATGTTTGGTTCTGAAAGGCCTTGGCACTATATGCATCATCGCTCCTATTTTCTACCAGAACTTGTTAGGATCAAACAAGGCAACTTCAAATAACCTTGAGTGAGATCGTCAATCACATTGTGGTTCCACTAAATACACATGGTATTTATACTGAAGGAAACGTGGCGAATATTTCTCCTACTGTCATGATTGACATCTCTCAAATTCCTGGAAAAATTGATAATGTATATATCAATGCAGATTGTTCTCCTAAAGAAATTCATATCTACACTGATCTCTTCAAAGCATTTTGTGACGTATTCACTTGGTCGTACGAAGAGATGCTAGGGATCGAATCTATAATTGTCGAACACGAGATCAAGACTTATCCGAATGTTAGACATGTTCAACAACATCTTAGAGTTGTTAATCCTAGGAAGGCCCTTGCTATTAGGGCAAAGGTAGAGAATCTACTTAATGTTGGTTTCATATACCCAGTTCCATTGACTAAATGGTTGTCCAACCCCGTTCCTGTGAATAGTAAACAAGGAACCATCCACATATGTATGGATTTTTGAGACCTAAACAAGGATTGTCCTAAGGACAACTTTTCGACTCCTTTCATTGATTAGATTCTTGATGAGTGCACAAGAAGCTATGGATAAATTTTCAGGATATAATCAAATTCAAATCAAACCTAAGGATCAACATAAGATGACATTTATTTGTCCTTGGGATACTTTTACATACTGAAAAATTCCTTTCGGCCTTAAAAACACCGGAGAAACCTTCCAACGTACTATGACCTTTGCTTTTCACGATCTCAAACATATTGTCGAAGCTTATCTTGATGATCTCGTTGCTCACTCTTGTAAGAGAGTAGATCATTCCACTCACCTTCAACTAATATTTGAGAGATACAGTTATTATCATATCCGTTTGAACCCTCACAAGTGCATCTTTTGTGTTAGGTCTGGCCATCTTTTAGGATTCTTAGTCTCTGAGCATGGGATCATGGTGGATACTATGAAAGTTGAGGAAATACTTTGATTGCCTTCCCCACACAACATTCTTCAACTTCATGGTTTATAGGGGAAGGATAAATTCTTGCATTGGTTCCTAGTGAACTATGAAAATTTAACTAAGGGTTTCATTCATCTTTTGAAGAAGGACACTTTGTTTATATGGGATGAGAGAGCCCAAGAATCCTTCGATGCTCTTAATAAATCCTTGGTATCGATGCCTCTACTGAAGCCTCCAGACTACAGTAGAGACTATTTTCTTTATAATTTCGTGTCCGAAGAGATGGTTGGTATGGTTCTAGTTCAGGAGGACGATGAGCTCCATGAGCACATTGTCTACTATCTTAGTCAAAACTTAGTTGGTTTTGAACTTAAATACTCTCACGTTGAGGAACTAGCCTTGGTTTTCATACATGTGGTTCAAATATTACGACATTATATATTACTTTGAAAAAATACCATAGTTTCTGATATCAATCCATTTCAACACGTCCTTACTAGGCATATCATAGGGGGAAAATATTATAAGTGGATTGTGATTTTGCAAGAATTTGATCTCGATTTTTCTTCAACGAAGTTTAATAAATCGCTAGTTTTTTCCAAGTTGATATCAGACGTCCCTCGACTAGATGAGGATGTTATTCATGAGGATTCATTCATGGATGAACATATCTTCCTTATCTCATCTTCGGACCCCTGGTATGGATACATTCTAATTTATCTTTAAACCTTGAAGCTATCCCAACATCTGTCTAGAGACGATCGACGACGTATACATCATCAAGCAAAAAACTACATTATCATCGATGACACTTTGTATCATAGAGGAGTGGATAATATTTTGGCTCGTTGCTTGACTCATGAGGAAGTTGATTCAGTTCTCAATGACTGTCATAGTGGGGCTTGTGGTGGTCGTCTATCTAGGCTTGCGACAACCCAAATTTTTTTGCGAGCGAGTTATTTTTGGCTGTCAATTTTTAAAGATTCTTGAAGAGGTCAAGAAGTGTCACCCTTGTCAGGTGTTCACTTGGAAAATGTGCTTGCATACAACACCTATTCACCCAGTCATCATTGTCGGTCCCTTCACCAAGTGGGGGGTGGCGTTTATGGACTGTAACCTAACTTCGGCTGGGGGGCATCAACATATTATTGTGGTCATGGAATACTTCACTAAATGGGAAGAGGCCATGCCTGCCATTAAATATGATGGTAAGACAACAACATTCTTCGTATTTAACGAAATTATATCTCGGTTCGGACTCCCAAAGGAGATTGTCACTGATCATGGTAGTCACTTTAAGAATGAAATGATGAAGGATTTAGCATCAAAACTGGGGTTTAAACATGTTCATTCTTCCCCGTATTATCCGAACCCGGGAAAATGGACAAGTAGAGGCTGTGAATAAATATCTCAAGATCATCTTTCAAAAAATTGTCAGCCAGAGTAAATTTGACTGGAATCTAATGCTTTAACCTACCCTTTGGGCATATCAAACCTCGGTAAATACTTCCATCGGTTTTTCTTATTTTCAGTTAGTACACGATGTGGAATTGATCCTTATGATTGAATGCAAAATCCCTTCCCTTAAACTGGCAATTGAGCTCCTTCCTGACACATCTAATCTTGAAGAATGCTCGTGCACCTAGAGCGTCTAGATGAGCAGCGTCGAGATGACTCTATGGATATCGAAGAGAATAAAACACTTTTTAAGGTTCAATATGATAGGTCTGTCTATCCTCGACAGTACATTGAGGGTGACTTTGTCCTCTCGTATGACCAAGTCAAAGAACCATTGGGGGCAGGTAAGTTCAACCCCATGTGGCATGGTCCTTATATTGCGCGACCTATTTTAGAAAAATGAGCCTATGAATTGGAGGATTATGAAGGGAATATAATGGATGATCCCAGAAATGGGCTCTACCTGGAAAGATGTTATGCTTGAGTCCTCAATCTTGGGTGTGACTCTTTGTATACTAGTGTATCTTAGTGTATATACATATTTTCCCTTGTGTCATCGACTTCTTATCAAGTTTTCCCTTGGTTTCCAGATGTCCATGAAGTCTTTATTTTACTTAGGATTTGCAGAAGGTGCTAGTCATCATACATAGAACATGGTTTCCATCGCTTAGGTACTCATTTACTCACCCGAGTATCAACTGGTGTCTTCAGGTGGTGTTTGTCTGGAGCCATCAATGAATAATGTGGCTGAGTATAGCATCATTATAGAGCTTTTGCACGATTCCATTTCACATGGTGTTTGGTCTTTAGAGGTTTACCTGGACTCCCAATTAGTCATATGTCATTTAAATGACAATTACCATGTGCGAGACCCTACTCTACTCCGACAATTCCCACGGATACGACTTTTGGAATGATACTTTGATTTTCTCTCTTATAATCACATATCTAAAAGTTATAATTATGTATCTGATGTGTATACTAATTATCTTTTATATTGACATTTGTCACATAACTAAGTAAATAAAACACATAGATACATGTACACATTGTAACATATATAAGTAAAGACGAAGACCAAAATTTTATATTTCATCTTTTCAAAAAATATGGTCTCATAGTACAAAATGGGGCTAACACCCTCAAAATATAGATATGGTCGGTGGATATATGACCATGGAATGTATGCCTATGGTTCCGTATGAGTATCATGATAGCATAGTATCGTGTTTGCGAGATGCCAAAAGAGTCACACCCATGCACGGGGCACACCTACCACATGTCGTTGCATAGCCTCTGGCAGATCCTCCACCTGAACCATAGGAATCATGTGCGTCAAATGAGACATGTTCCCCTGCACATTTTGAAGCACTCTCTCTGCATATCCTCCCACATGCTCGTCTCCTCAGCTCCTCTTCCGATGTCGTGGGAATCCATCTAGTCTTTGCAGACCTAAATCTGCATGATAAACCAATTGTTAATACTTGATACCATACAAAAATGTTTTCTTTTTTATTCTTTTTGAAAACCACAAAAAAAAAAATGAAATATATAAAACAATTTCTTACCAATATCTGTTGGACACACCTACCACACTTAGAGGGGGGGGGTGAATGAGTGTGGGGATCTTTTTCCCAAAACTTTCCTCTTACACAAAAA
>SNQJ01S0150832.1:0-22601 GCA_010110895.2 Picea sitchensis
TGGAAAATGTACTTTTGATGCTGAAAAATGTATGGGGCAACAAGCATTTCATTATGAGTTATTTTGCAGAAAATTCCAGCCATCAAAAAGAGGGTTCAAGCCCTAGATTTGGAGCAAAAAAAAAATTCTAAGGTTGGAATGTTGCTTTACATATCATTTACATCATATTGGGAAAGTAGCCGTGACATTTTGAGCGGTTTTGTAAAGCCCCCTAAGCCTGTGTTGCTTGAGGAAAATAATGATGATGTTGTAGGGGATGTTGAGGGATTGTCTTATGACTTTTTTACCCATGAAGATGTTTACATTAGTCTGATCAAAGCTTGGATAGAGGAGGCGTGTAGTGGAGCATGCCATTCTTGGCATGAGTTTGGTGATATTGTACATGTTCATGGTTTCGTGTTTATTTCAACCGTTATCTCATGGAGATTCCAGCATGTATGTATTTGACATTTGATAAGGCCTTGTTTTGGTTGATGACCAAACACAAGGGAAGAGGTCATGGCAATAATGAGATGCAAGGTGGTTGCATTGGCTTTTTTATTTCACCTAGCATGTTCATTCTCATATGTTAGAGTAGGGTAGGAGAAATAAGCTCTCTATTATGAACATTAAAATAGGAAGAAATAAGATCAACATATGAGCATTAGGTTTACTTTCATGTTCTTTTTGGCATTGTTGGCTTATAAGCCTTCTTTTATAAAGCCAAGTTTTGATGAATTTTGTAGTATGAACATTATGATGGACTTCTAATGTGGTGTTGAGTGATGTTGTTATGGATCCATACCGCCACAATATTTTTGCTTGATTTTTTGTGGTCATTGCTAGTAGGTACATACCAAGATTATGAGGTTCTCATGCACTCCCAAGAAAAGTACATGTCCCCAAGTTGGAGCCAATTGTTACCCCTCATTTTGCATGAGGCCTACACTAGAAAAAATGTTAACTGCACATGTGATTTTTATCACGAAGGCGGATTTACAGGTTGATGGAGCATTGGATGGCATTGGGGTACACACATTCAAGGACACATGTGCTTGATTTGAAGGTTGTGCTTTCACTTGGTAGAGTGATGCTCCTTTGATGCTATGGTGTACTATTGGTGATATAGTCATGGATATCTTGATGATGTTTTGGTTGCCTTGATGATTGCTTTCTCTTCATGCTAGTAGGGTTGGTTATGAATCCCCCTTTTAATCGTGAGGATAGAGGCATTGTCAATACATGTCGATGTGTGAGGAACACCCTAGCACTTTTGGGCTAAGTTGACATTGCATTGGCATCATCTTCATTTGGTTGGCTTCATGATGGTGTAGAGCGCTTGGCACTTTCCCCTTACTTTCATTTGATTTCACATCCATTTGGGGTGATATGACATGGTCTAGCATGATTGGAGCCTTGGTATAATAACACCATAGCATTCATGGGTTTATTTTGCATTGGCATAGCATCTTAACTTCAATGGAATATTGTTTCAAGAGAGCACTCCTCACTTGCACTCTTTCCTAGATGGATCTAGCCCTTTCAATCACTAGTTTTGCATGCTTTTGACTTGTTTGGAACCCTTTGTACTTGGACGCCCTTGATTGGTTGGAGATTCTTGGCATATGGGATAATTCTTAATGATGTGGACTACCATTACATGAGTGCTCCCTTGTTTTATTCTTGAGGGCACACTTACGGAAGGTTGATACATCTTGGACCTTGAGCTTGAGTAGTTTGTTGCACACCTTCTCATGTATCATTAAGACGTGCCATTTTGGAGTATCTTGCACACATGTCGAGTGATGGCCTTATTTGATTGGGTGATGAGGGGTTGCCCCTTTCTTCACAAAGTTAATTGAGCATTGATTCCACATGTGTTCTTCATATGTCTTGTTTCATGGATCCACTTACTAAGCACTTGATTTGAGGAGGACATCCACCATTGGAAGCCACCTTACACTCTCTTTGATGCCTTATTGATGGGACATTTCTCTTGGAGATCTCACACTTGCTATCGTTGAAGTGCTGACATGGTTTATGTCCTATTTTAAAGAGACATCCACCTTGAAGAGATTGCCTGCACTCATATCCATGCTTCTTGTTGAGGACATCCCACTTTGGAAACCTTGTTGCACATTTATTAATGATTGGAGGACGTCTCACCTTAGAGAGACACATATCCACTATTAGAGGGTTTTACTTTATCATTGCACTATTGTCCATGCCATTGATGAGGACGTTTCACATTGGAGGAGATCTAGGACGCTTCAAACCCTAGATCTAGGATTTCAATGCATATTTTGAGGGCATCCTAGCTTCGAGAAAAGTTTTCTTTTGAAAAAGTACCCAAATTTATGCTAGATCAATGCCATTAGATGTAGAGTGCCTACAGCATTTCAAACCCTAGATCTAGGATTTCAATGCATATTTTGAGGGCATCCTAGCTTCGAGAGAAGTTTTCTTTTGAAAAAGTACCCAAATTTATGCTATATCAATGCCATTAGATGTAGAGTGGCTGCAGCATTTCCAAATTCTGGTCATATTAGAAATTTCGAAAAAAATTGAGCGAGTTATGGTGGCTACAATTCAGCTATGTTGAAATTCTTACTGCATTTTGACCAACTTTTTTAGGAATGCCCCACCTTTGTTGCTTGAGAATTTTGGTTAATCGGGAAGAGTGAAATTAATGTATGTACATGATAGAGGACGCCTTGCACATAGAGCAAACATTTGCATGTTTTGAGGCCATCTTTGAAGGAGACGTGCACCTTGGGAGGACACACATGATATAACCACCTCATTATTTTATCATTGTTTGACTTGTGTCATGAATTGGTCATGAGATATTGTTATTGTATTGTTTTCCTTGGAGAAAAACAAGGATCTAGAAGACTCCAATATCATTTTATCATTGTTCTTGGAGAGATTAGTGAATCTAGGAAAACAATTATTATTTTATTGTAAAAGGAGACAGAGCTAGACTCTATTTAAAGAGTAGCTCTCTCCATTTGCAGTCATGGTTGGATTGGTGAGGAGTTTCTCCTCTTGGAACTTTGTTGAATATCTATTTTGAAGGCTTAATGGAAAGTTCAAGGGTACTTGCTTATCATATGTGAAGCTATACTTTGTTTCTAATTGTTGTTGGTGGTTGCTAGGAGTTACTTGCAATGACCTTGTTATGAGAGGCCATAAAGAAAGGTTTATTTACCATGTGGAAGGGTTTTATGTGAGAGATCTTCTTCTCTTAATCCCCTTTGATGTCATATTTCTTTACGTATTGTCTTGCATCTATCATTTTGTTAAGAGATGATGTTGCATCAATACTTCATTGTAAGACTCACTCTTATAAATTCTTTGAGTGTGGCACCTTTAAGGACCCCTCCAAGTACATGTCTTCATCATTTAACAGCAAATTAAGGCATATTGTGGCATGTATAACAGATCTATGTGTCTTAACCATTCATAAATTTCTCTCCTGGCTTGGCCTCTTGACTCCATTGGCCCAAAATTGGATAGGCACTAGTCCCCTATCCTCCATCGCCATTTTATTCTCATTACATTACAAAAAGACACAAAAACATTGTTTTGCTAGAGCTATCTCTTCAGATCACCTTTGAGCCTCATTGTCATAGCTTTAGTAATCCTAATACTTAGGAATACCCCCAAGTTGAGTTGAAGAAAAGCCAACCAAAAGTGAGAGGATAGGTTGCTTAGGTGACAGTGGCGATCATCCTAGTAGTTCCCTCTTAGGTTGCACCTTGTGGATTAGGGATTTTATCATTAAGTGTGAATTGGGGAGGTAATAAGTCATATTAGATAGACAAAAATAAAGGGAAAAGATCTTTGTTGGGATCATCAAAATTCAATTACTAAATCACAAGGTTTACCTATGAGAAAAGAAACCATATATGTGATGTACTTGACGATACTCACAAGGAGCCATCATTTAATGGGGCAAACAACCAAGTGATCCATGAAGGATAAAACAAGGGTGGCAGGTGTGGGGGGGATTCTTTGTGATTCCAGAGGAAAAACAGTAGCTACTTACACTTGGGGTCTTGGACAAGCTTCAAACAATCAGGCAAAATCATATGCACTCTTGCATGGTCTTCTTCTCGCTAAGGAAGCCAAGGTTAGAGCACTAATAGTTATTCGGGATTCCTCGGTGGTCATCAAAGCAGTGCTAGGGAAAATATCTCCACTGGATAGCAAGCTTGCGGCAATCATTGCTCAAGCTAAAAAGGAGGCAAGTATATTTCGCAAAACCTCATACTATCATGTGGAGTGAGAATTGAACTCTAAAGCTAATCTATGGGCTAAGAAAGCCATTGAATTAAGTTTAGGTGAATATGAGTAATATGGGGGGTGATCTTGCGGCAACGACCCCTGAGGTTTCATATGGGTATGGCACGTCAATCGGCATTAATTCTCTACATGATCCAACACCAAACACATCGATTTCGTTGCATCGAGATGGGAGTATCGAGGACAACCCTCAGCCTCTCCAGCATGCAAGCGATTATCACGACTCCATTTATTGAATGCCTTGGTATGTATCACCATCAACTCTATGGGATAATAGAGTGCTTGAGGTTTGAAATTGGGTGCAAATGCGATCTAGACCTTAAGGCGATCGACCTCCTAGTAAGTGTTATCTTTCAATTTGGGTTGCCTATTGGTTCCAGTTATTATATTTCAAATTGAAAATATTCTCAAAGGAATGTGGCAAAGGCTATCAGTATGGCTTATGATGAAGGCATTTTAAATTCATTCTAGAGAAGGTGTTTATGAATTTTGGATTTTATATCAATTTATGTCTTGTTTTCTATCTCTGTGTGCTACTTCCCGAGATTGCCTTTTGCGGGGCATATCGTGGGGAAAATAGTGATTATGGTCTCTATTTAGGTTTAAATTTTCAAAGGACAAGCAAGGTGCCTAGTGATTCCTTCTATATTTTGTTGGTCAAAAACGCCTTCTCTGGCCTCGACATCCTTTGCCTAGTTCAGATTGTTGGGAATTCACCCATGGTGAATAGAGACATTGTGGAATTTCGGAGAACTGATGCAGGAGCATCGCTCCACCGGTTCCAGTTATTATATTTCAAATTGGAAATATTCTCAAAGGAATGTGGCAAAGGCTATCAGTATGGCTTATGATGAAGGCATTTTAAATTCATTCCATAGAAGGTGTTTATGCATTTTGGATTTTATATCAATTTATGTCTTGCTTTCTATCTCTGTGTGCTACTTCCCGAGATTGCCTTTTGTGGAGCATATCGTGGGGAAAATATTGATTATGGTCTCTATTTAGGTTTAAATTTTCAAAGGACAAGCAGGGTGCCTAGTGATTCCTTCTATGTTTTGTTGGTCAAAAAAGCCTTCTCTGGCCTCGACATCCTTTGCCTAGTTCAGATTGTTGGGAATTCACCCATGGTGAACAGAGACATTATGGAATTTAGGAGAACTGATGCAGGAGCATCGCTCCACCTCAACAAATGTGCCAACACGCAGACGCGCAATGGAGAAAGGGAGAGGCACTGACCCTCCCATTTTAAAAATTTGAAATATGATCACATACAGATTTTTGTGTTGTAAGGCTATAAGAACCAGGCCATACCTTTGTACAGGTAGTGGTTGGATTGCCTTAAATGGTTACTTGTAGCAGGTCCAGATCGTAGTCAGGTCTGGATAAACATTGATGGAATGTAGCCGTAGGAGTATGGTGTCGTAGCTAAGATAGTAATGGCACTAAGGCGGTGAAGAGGATTAAGCTCATAGAGCCCTCTTTTGTAATTTAGCAGAGAGGAGAGAATGATAGAGAGGTCTTAGAAGTTCTAAGAGAGAGCTTGAGAGAATTGGGACTCTGTTGCGGTCCAATTTTTGTAAACATCTGTATAGATACACAAAGATAATAGAAAAGCAGTTTTTCCTGCATATCRTGTGCTTATGTATATGTATGCTTTATATGTTTTTATGCATTTTCATGTTTGAATGCGTAGATTGATGAAGTATTGAATGAGTTTCAATTGTTTCTCTCATTTGAGTTCCAGAAGTGCAAGGTGTGCACATAGTCCGCAAAGGGTGCATTGACAGAGGTGAGTTAACCTCAGGGAAGCTCAGGAGAGATATCGTTGAACCTTAATCAGTGGAAGTGCAAGGAGTGCACAGGAAGAACTCTTTGTCGAGTCAGAGAGAAGGAGAGTTACTGAGAACTCGGTCGAGCTCTGCTAGGTGGGCATTGAGCCGGTGCAAGTGTGCACAGAAGAACTCCATGTTGAGTTCGGTAAGAAACAGAGTTACTGAATGCTCTATGAGGAAAAGCTCTGCAAGGTGTGCATCGAGCCAAGAGAACGCCAGGAAGGCGAGAAGAATTTCTTTTAAAGAAATCCTTCGGATCTGAATTTGATGAAATCACAAAAACGCAAGGATTGTGTGGGAGATCGAAACCTTCGAGGAGGTCAAGCTCAGAAGGGATAACACAGAGAATGCATAGGAGTCGGACTTATTCTAAATCCGAAAACTCAAAGGAGAGATAACGTTGCAAGAGCGAAGCGGGACCAAGAGTCGGGTTCGTAGGAGAAAGTTCAAAGGTCGAGATCTTTGGACGTGAACTAAGTGTTCCAAGTCAAGAGAAGTCTAAAGCTCAGGAGGAGGAACGAGCACAACCATCAGATTGGTTGTGAGGGGGAATCTAGACCGTCAGATTTGAGTTCAGTGAACAGAGGGAGCGCAGAGGAAAGAACGGATCCCATCCGTTGGATCTGAGCGTGAAGGATCGACAGTCGTCTGATCAGAGGAAGATGCACGAGTCTTAATGCTCGCATGCACAGGAGAGAGAATCTCTCATGGTTTGAGACTTGAGATTTCTGAAGCCCGGAGAGCCGGAAGCCCGAAGAGAAATCTTAGTCATTGATCGACCAAGCGAATCTGAGTCGTCAGATATCGTGAGTTCAGGAGGAGACAAGTTTGAAACTTGAGATTCTCGAAGCGCGAAGAGCCGAAGGGACGGAACGAACTAGGGGAAGGCGGAGGTTGAAGTGTTGAAACACGTCGAAGGCCGGACAGCCGAAGAGCCGAGAGTCGTCGATCTGCGAGGGGACACTTGTCACCGAATCGCGAGCTCCGGGGAAAGTTACACGGGAGTTTCAGTTTGAGAATTGAAATAGCCGAAACCCGAAGACCCAAAGTAAATATGGACCGTCAGATCTAGAAAGGGTACGTGGCGAAAGATCGTGAACTCCGAGAGAAAGTACACCAGGAGAAAAGCGAAGGGGAAGTTCGAGGTTTGACATCGTTGAAGCCCAAATAGCTGAAGCGGACAATAGTCGTTGATCTGGGTTGGACAAGTGTCACCAGATCGTGAACTCCGGAAGGATTCGCTCTAGAGGTTTGTGTTTATTGAGATTTGAAATCGTCGAAGGCCGAAGTCCCGAAACCGACGAGAGTCGTCGATGTGAAGGAGGACACGCGGCGTCAGATCTAGAACTCCGGAAGAAAGCGGAGGGGAAAAGGCCCGAAGGCCCGAAGCAGATCTCGATCGTTAATCGAGGAGGGAGTCGCAGGACCATTGAGCTAATCAGAAAGGCCAAAGTCCCAAAGCGGGAGCACAACCGTTGATTGGGGAGGATAAGTGTCGTCAGATCTTCCACTCTGGAAGATAACCAATCAGCAGGGACGAGGATTTGAGAATTGAGATTCCCGAAGGTCGAACTCACGAAGGAGATCCTAGCCGTAGATCCAAGGAGACAGGTGGCAACAGATCTTCCACTCTGGGAGATTGCCACACAGAGGAGAGTGGAGTTGAGAGTTGAAACTCCCGAAGGTCAGAAAGGCGGAGTCAACAACAGTCGTTGATCTAGAGGGGAGTTACATGTCGACAGATCGTAGAGATCTGGGGAGACACGTGGAAGGAGGAAAGAAGAGCGAAACAGGAGATTCGATAGCAGTCGTTGATCGCGAGGCAGCGCCGAGAGGCAGAAAATTGACGGACAGAAGGGATTGCCGGGCCAAGACATGCTCGAATGATAATATTCCTTGAGTGGGCTGCAATTTCAACCACTGTTTGAGTGAAGGGATACGTGGCAGCACGAGGAGGATTGCGGGGCAAAAAGCGGGTTGGTTTGAAACCACTCTTGCTCGCGCCCGCAATCGCGCATTAGCACAAGGGCACAGCCCAGGAACATATGAAGGAAGGGGCTAGTGAAGAGGAGTTAGCGCCCACAAATTGAAGAGCGCCAGAACGCGCAAACAGAGGGTGCAGGTGTCACAGGACTTGCACACAGGAGGAAAAGGGACCTGTGTATAATTGATTTGGGTTCATTCAAGAGCCCGAAGAGTCGATACGACTCAACAATTGGAACGATCCAAAGACCGGGAGGTCGCAGAACCCCGAAAGGGGAGGGGGGTTGCATTAGGTGGTATCAGAGCCTTTTTGCAGAATTGATTTTTGTAGGCCGAGGAGAGAAGACATTAAAGAAGAGATAGTCTGATACCATCAGGTGGTATCAGAGCTTGATCTTCGTCCGTAGACTTCAGGCAAAGGAGAGGAAGGAGATAGTGTGACTACATCAGGAAGTATCAGAAGGCCGAATTTTGTTTGCAGACAGCAGACAAGAAAGAGGTGAAGGGAAAGCATGGTATTGATGCTCTGTGATAAGGTTGTTGCATAGACACAGCAGCAAAAATTTAAACAACTAGGTGAGCTGCGAGAGAAGATGGAGATGCTCGCGGATGAAGAGTGATCCATAGACTTGTCAGGAGGGCAGGTAGAAAGTGGAAATGGCTACTACTGCCATGGACGTGGTCGAAGAGAAGGCCACCAACAGAAGAACAATCTAGAGATGGGTCTGGAGTTCAATCAGATAAGAGCACAAATGGAGAAGCTTGCATTTAAAACGCAGCAAGATGCAAAAGCGCATTGGGTGTATGAATGGCCCATGAAGAAGAGGGTGAAGTGTCCAGTAAAGAAATTGTTGGCCAGAGGACAGCGAAGGTCAATGAGAAGGTGGTTGAGGCATACTGAAAACCTCAGTGAACCAGAGGAGGAACTGATTCACATCTGTGAACTAGTGACCGGGACAAATCTCAGCGACGAGGAGGAGAAGAGATCAGATGAAGATCTCATAAACTGCCAGGTGGGCGGAAATGGACTTTCGAGTTGCCAAGTGGGCAATGGAAAGAGATCAGGTGGAGGTCTCGAGTACTGCCAGAGGAGCAGTGTTGAAAGTTCAAATTTCCAGGTGGACAATGAGATGGGATCAGTTGATCTCATAGACTGCCAGGTGGGCAGCAGAAAATTCCCAAATCGCCAGGTGGGCAGGGAGAAAGAAATGAGACTGTCTGAAAGTCGCAAGAGCTCGGAAGTGGGTTCATGTCAGCGAGGAGTGCTAATAGGTGAAGATTCATGTGGGTTTGCAGACCATATGAATGAAAATGATGAGAAGTTAAAAACTCTCACCATCCAAGAAGAAGATCGGAGGAGCATGCTGATTATTGGGGGGATCAAAGAATTCCTACCAAACAGCCAAGTGAAGGCCAGTGCACATGATGAAAGTGTTACAGCAAGGGAAGGACAGCCAGCAATGACTGTCATGATGAAGGAGCAGGTATCAGAATCTGCCCGAGGAAAAGAAGAAGAGGAGCACACAGTTGAGATGCTCACTCAATGGGAGATAGAATTGAGGATGTTGGAGGATTGGTTGGACAATCCAGAACCAACAGATGGCTGCCAGAAGACAATCATGCAAAATTCAGGAGAAGAGCATTCGTCAGAATTGCTCAAAATTTTCAATCGGAAAGCTGAACAAGAAATGACTGCAGCATTGGAGCCTGCAGCAGAAGAGGGAGCAGACAGCATAGACTTTGTTGAGTTGCATGGGGAATTAGAAGCCCTGGAAAGAGGTAGGCACATCCAACAAGTCAAGTTGGAGGAAGATGGAGGAGCATACCAGCCAGAGGAACGGTTGGAGGGAGTTGGGGATACACCAGCACGAGAGGAGCTGACAGAAGTTAATTTGTCAAAGGAGGAAGCTGAGTAGCAGCTCAGTGATGAGACAGCAGGGTGGCAAGCTAATGCCACAGAAGGAGAAAACGACATGGGGGATCAAGATGATCTACCCACTAATAAGAAAGAGTTGCAGCTGAGAAGACTGCATAAGAAGAGCCAGCCACTGGAGCAGCTGGACAGGGTGATAGAAGAGATCAAGAAGCTGATGTTGAGGTCAGTAGAAGCAGTTGGCAAAAGGGAGTTGAACAGGGGAGAACCTGCAACAACAGCAGGGAAGAAGAAGGAGAAGATGCAGCAGCATCAGCGGCAAGGCAGAGGAGAAAGAGGACAACTCCAGAAAAGAGTTTGGGATCCAGGAGGATTTCAACACTGGAAAAGAGGAACTCATGAGCAGGAGCTCATGATTTTCCTAGCAGTGGAATATGATGCAAGAGCATCGCTCCACCTCAGCAAATACGCCAACACGCAGACGCGCAATGGAGAAAGGGAGAGGCACCGACCATCCCATTTTTAAAATTCGAAATATGATCCAATACGGATTTTTGTGTTGTAAGGCTGTAAGAGCCAAGCCATACCTTTGTACAGGTAGTGGTTCGATTGCCTTAAATGGTTACTTGTAGCAGGTCCAGATCGTAGTCAGGTCTRGATAAACATTTATGGAATGTAGCCGTAGGAGTATGGTGTCGTAGCTAAGATAGTAATGGCACTAAGGCGGTGAAGAGGATTAAGTTCGTAGAGCCCTCTTTTGTAATTTAACAGAGTGGAGAGAATGATAGAGAGGCCTTAGGAGGTCTTAGAAGTTCTGAGAGAGAGCTTGAGAGAACTGGGACTCTGTTGTAGTCCAGGTTTTGTAAACATCTGTATAGATACACAAAGATAATAGAAAAGCAGTTTTTCCTGCATATCGTGTGCTTATGTATATGTATGCTTTATATGTTTTTATGCATTTTCATGTTTGAATGCGTAGATTGATGAAGTATTGAATGAGTTTCAATTGTTTCTCTCATTTGACTTCTAGAAGTGCAATGTGTGCACATAGTCCACAAAGGGTGCGTTGACAGAGGTGAGTTAACCTCAGGGAAGCTCAGGAGAGATATCGTTGAACCTTAATCAACGGAAGTGCAAGGAGTGCACAGGAAGAACTCTTTGTCGAGTCAGAGAGAAGGAGAGTTACTGAGAACTCGGTCGAGCTTTGCCAGGTGGGCATTGAGCCGGTGCAAGTGTGCACAGAAGAACTCGGTGTTGAGTTCGGTAAGAAACAGAGTTACCGAATGCTCTGTGAGGAAAAGCTCTGCAAGGTGTGCATCGAGCCAAGAGAACGCCAAGAGGGCGAGAAGAATTTCTCTTAAAGAAATCCTTTGGATCTGAGTTTGATGAAATCCCAAAAACACAAAGAATGTGTGGGAGATCGAAACCTTCGAGGAGGTCAAGCTCAGAAGGGATAACGCAGAGAATGCACAGGAGCCAAACTTATTCTAAGTCCGAAAACTCAAAAGAGAGATAACGCTGCAAGAGCGAAGCGGGACTGAGTGTCGGGTTTGCAGGAGAAAGTTCAAAGGTCGAGATCTTTGGACGTGAACTAAGTCTTCCAAGTCAGAAGAAGTCTAAAGCTCAGGAGGAGGAACGAGCACAGCCATCAGATTGGTTGTGAGGGGGAATCTGGACCATCAAATTTGAGTTCAGTGAACAGAGGGAGCGCAGAGGAAAGAACGGATCCCATCCGTTGGATCTAAGCATGAAGGATCGACAATCGTCTGATCAAAGGAAGGTGCACGAGTCTTGACGCTCACATGCACAGGAGAGAGAATCTCTCAAGGTTTGAGACTTGAGATTTCCGAAGCCCGAAGAACCGGAAGCCCGAAGAGAAATCTCAGTCGTTGATCGACGAGGCAAATCTGAGCCGTCAGATATCCGGAGTTCAGGAGGAGACAAGTTTGAAACTTGAGATTCCCGAAGCGCGGAGAGCCGAAGCGCCGGAACGAATCTGGACCGTTGGATCCAGAGGGAATACGTGTCAACGAGTCGGAAGATCCAGGGGAAGGTAGAGGTTGAAGTGTTGAAACACGCCGAAGGCCGGACAGCTGAAGAGCCGAGAGTCGTCGATCTGCGAGGGGACACTTATCCCCAGATCGCGAGCTCCGAGGAAAGTTACACGGGAGTTTCAGTTTGAGAATTGAAATAGTCGAAACCCGAAGACCCAAATTAAATCTGGACCGTCAGATCTAGAAAGGGTACGTGGCAAAAGATCGTGAACTCCGAGAGAAAAGCGAAGGGGAAGTTCGAGATTTGACATCGTCGAAGCCCGAATAGCCGAAGCGAACGATAGTCATTGATCTGGGTTGGACAAGTGTCACCAGATCATGAACTCCGAAAGGATTCGCTCCGGAGGTTTGTGTTTGTTGAGATTTGAAATCGCCGAAGGCCGAAGTCCCAAAACCGACGAGAGTCATCGATGTGAAAGAGGACACGCGATGTCAGATCTAGAACTCCAAAAGAAAGCAGAGGGGAAGAGGTCCAAAGACTCGAAGCAGATCTCGATCGTTGATCGAGGAGGGAGTCGCAAAACCGTTGATCTGATCGAAAAGGCCAAAGTCCCGAAGCAGGAGCACAGCCGTTGATTTGGGAGGATACGTGTCAACAGATCTTCCACTCCAGAAGATAACCAGTCAGCAGGGGCGAGGTTTTGATAATTGAGATTCCCGAAGGCCGGACTCACGGAGGAGATCCTGGTCGTAGATCCAAGGAGACAGGTGGCAACAGATCTTCCACTCCGGGAGATTGCCACACAGAGGAGAGTGGAGTTGAGAGTTGAAACTCCCGAAGGCCGGAAAGGCGGAGTCAACGACAGTCGTTGATCTAGAGGGGAGTTACGTGTCAACAGATCGTAGATATCTGGGGAGACGCGTGGAAGGAGGAAAGAAGAGCGAAACAGGAGATTAGATAGCATTCGTTGATCACGAGGCAGCGCCGAGAGGCAGAAAATCGACGGACATAAGGGATTACAGGGCCAGGACATGCTCGAACACTAATATTCCTTGAGCGGGCCGCAATTTCAACCACTGTTTTAGTGAAGGGATACGTGGCAGCACAAGGATGATTGCGGAGTGAAAAGCGGATTGGTTTGAAACCACTCTTGCCCGCGCCCGCAATCGTGTATTAGCACAAGGGCACAGCCCAGGGACATATGAAGGAAGGGGCTAGTGAAGAGGAGCTAGTGCCCGCAAATTGAAGAGCGCCAAAACGCGTAGACAAAGGGTGCAGGTGTCACAGGACTTGCACACAGGAGGAAAAGGGACCTGTGTATAATTGATCTGGGTTCATTTAGGAGCCAGAAGAGTCGATACAAGCCAACAATTGGAACAATCCAAAGACCCGGAGGTCGCAAAACCCATGAAGGGGAGGGGTCTGCATCAAGAACCCTAAGAAGACATGAGGAATACATACAGTCTAATAGGAGTTGTCAATTCTCGGTGACAACCAAAGTGCATGAGAACGAGCATCATTATGTCTCCCAACATGCAATCATCGTGAATTTACTTGGTTCAACAAAGACAGAGGATTAATATCTTAGAAGCAGAACGCAATATGTTGTGGATCTTAGCTCTCAACCTATGCAAGGACTATTTATCCATAGTCTCAAATAACAAGGCGTCGATTAACTCTTCTCAGGCTTAACTCAGGGAAGATGAAACAGTGCACCAATTGGAGGAACCAATGGATATTGAGCACTAGAACTCTCCTCTTCCAGATGTTGGCTAGGAGGAAGCAAATAGTCATCATGTATTTCGTTAGTTGCTATGGTTTTCTGTGTCATTAGTCTTTTAGGTGTTTTTGTCAAACAAGCTACTGATAGGAAAACTTGAAATGTTTATTATATAGTCTGTTGCAAACTCTTTTATGTAGCATCGGAGAGTTTCTTATTTTGTCTTGTGAAACCTGGAAAAATCCTTTTGTATAATGTTGTTAGCCTAGCTACGACCTTTTATTATAATATAATATTTCATATTTCGATTAAAAAATGATGGATAAAATATTATATATCGATATGAATGTGATGGTTGCAATGAATGAATGTGATCTCTTATATAACACTAAATGAATAGTTGTGACCTTAGGGAAAGGTGCTTATTAATATATTGATTAACTAGGGTTAAATATATATCCTAGTTACTAGGTACTAAAATATATTTAATATACATTTAAGTATGCCACAAGTCATCTCCCCTTGAGATGCTTCATCCTCGAAGCAGTAAGAAGAACAAATGTCAAAGTTCAACGTCCACCACAAAACAACAAGAGATCATACTCTTCATTTCGGACATGAAAATGCATGTTCACCATGTAAAAAGACAAATGGATTCCTTTGGCAAGAAGAATGTCGTACATATGACAAGGATCGAGAAATAGAGTAAAGGAAGTAGTAGCAAAAATGATGCAACAAAAATCTCAATCCTAGGATTCAACAAATAATATAAAATCTTCAAGAAAGGTTACATAGATACCTTGTGAACCATTGTGGGTTTGAAAGGTAGTGACCCAAACTTCATTAACATATCATGCAAGGATGGTTCTTGGCTAACAAGGCATCATGCAAGGATGTGATCTCCTCTTTGTTGCATCTAGGCTAGCAACTTTGCACCTCATAGCTCATGTCCTCTATGCTTGAGATATGGACATACAAGGAAGTCCTTCGCTCCCAGGTAGATTTTTATGTTCATTTTTACATTTTACTGCGAAAGCATTTCGAGCAGCATCAAGTGAACACAGAGTAGGGTTGCGTCGAACAATGAGTAGGTTCAAGTCACAACAAGCACCGAATAGAGTTTCGTATCAAGCACCAGCACAAGATTGCATCGTGCCGAAGGGATTAAACACATTGTATTGCAGGCTAATAATCCACGTGTTGGGTCTACGTCCGTGAGCAGGGTATGTCGAGCACCCATCACATCGTGTCGAGTTGAATCCGTGAGCAATCTGGGCATACGCGAATGGGGTTTGGTCGTCGAGCAGCCGTTTGCAAAGTGTTTCGCGAACTTCACGAGTTGTTTGGTCTGCGAGCAAAGTACTGTATCGAACCTGTAGGGTTTATGCATCCGGAGCAGGGTTTCGAATAAGGTGAGTAGGACCAAACATCTATGGTTTACGTGTTAGTTGACAGGCAGGGAGGGTTTCCATTTCAATGGTAGACTCCACACCGTCCCTGCCATCTAAGACCAGATTTATAGCCAAGACACAGGAATGGATTTTTAATAGTAGTGAGGGACGAATCTATAGCCCCACGGATATTGCCATGGAACGTGACTTCTTATATTGGACTTCTCAGGTCAAAAACCTATTGCGGAGGATGGGATCCCTTAAGGATGAAAATAAACAGCTCCATTTAGAAGTAATGGACTTCAAACGGCTAGTCTCTGAAATGAAAAAACAGGAAAACATCCATTTAAAAAACCCAAGCGTGGGCTCCCCCATGCTCCAAACAGAAATTTCAAATATAAAAAATCTGCAAGAAGAAATGAGATCACAGCAAGCCCTTTTTAAAGAGGAGGCGGAAATACAACAGAAAACACTTAATTCTTGGGTCGATGTGGTCCAAAAAAGGGAACAACCTCCCTCGCTCACAGTGGTTGAAGGGGTAGTACAAGCAAAATTGAATGAGGAATGCCTTCGTTGAACGCGGGAGCTTAATCTTAGGGTGCTTGGGCTTCCCCTTCCCGTGGCCCCATCGAACCCCCTACAGACAGGCACATCCTTGCTTCACGGCGTTCTGGATCTGAAGGACCTCACCCTTGAGCATGCATGGATGGGCCCCAACTCCACACTCTTCCTCTGTTTTCGGACACTAGAGGACTGCCTCAGAGCTCTCTGGGATAAGAGAAAACTCTCTTTGCTCCCACCCACACAGAAAATCTTTCTTGATGCTAACCTCACCAAATCCCAGGAAGCGAAACTCAAATTGTCTAGGGACCGGGTCATAGCAGCACAGAAAGAAGGTAAATGGGTAGTTATTCGAGGCCTCAAAGCAGTCACCGAGATTCGGCCCCTCTAGGATACTCCTGCCCTTGGACCAAATGATAATCTTGTTCAGCTGGGGAACAGTGTAGGGGGATCGAACCCACCATCTCCATTGGATGTTGGAACTGTAATGGTGCATTTTGGTCTTCACCGGGTACGCTTCAAGATGCAGTTGGGTTTCGCGGCCTCCTTTTTCTCACAGAGACACACGCGAACCCCATACAGACACCACCCCTGATACATGGATATCATTAGGCATGGTCTTGCCGACAGGAGACTAGATCTGACAGCGTCAAAGGATCTAGAGGGGCCACCTATCTTATACGGCATTCCCTCTAGAACAAGGTTACTATGTTGTCTTGTCCCCGAGGTGTAGGACAATAGGTGACGGAGTGTGTTGTTAAGGCACTCTGTGATGTTAAGTCACTGGTTCGAAACCTGCGGGGACAAAAAATCCAACCATGTTAAGGGTTGGTGTGGCTCAGGCCGAGTGCGATCCACGGGAGATTTTGACGGCTTAGATGCCCCTGAGTCGCGGTTTCTCATCCACAGGCTAGTCCCGCAGGTCACGAACAAACTAGCACACAAAAATAAGGTTACTATGTTGTCTTCCAATGAGCATGCCAGATTTTTTTGGGCCCGGATCCATCGGAACAAGCCCATCCTCCAAGATATCTACATTGCAGTTTGCTACTTCCCCCCAGCCTCATCGCACTTCGCACTCCATCGGGAGTCAAAGGGGGACCCTTTCATTGACCTCTATGCTGACACCTCCCACTATTCCACCATTAGGGAGGTCATTCTTCTAGGCGACTTTAATGCTCGCACCAGAAACCTACAGGTATCTCTTAATGATAGGGATGGGGATGTACTTTGTCTCCAAGAGTTAGAGCTAGAGTCTGTGGGCCTTCATAGGAGTTCGCATGACAGGTATGGGCCTCTCACAAATTATGGGAAACACCTTTTGCAGCTAGGAGAATCTCATAACTTATTGATCATGAATGGGCTCCCTTGTTTTCCAGGCTCAAGTGACTTTACTTGCTTCCCCCATAGTGGGGGGGCCAATGTGGTTGACTATGTCTTGGTCAATCTCGATCTCCTCCCACATTTCCAACACTTCTCTATATCTCGCCTCCCTCTGGCGGACCATGCCCTCCTCACCTTCTTCCTCTCTACATCCAGCCCCCTACCCACCCCGCCACCCCCCGCACCACCTTCCGCTTTGATAGAGATTACCCCGACTCCTATACCACCCGCCTTAAGAAACTGCTCCCCCCCATCTCCCACTTTAGATCACTAGACACCACCATAGCCAAATACGAGTTTCTTTCCACGATTCTCGTGGAGCCATTCCTTGACTCTTACCCCTACTCTACTCATCAGCATACCCATAACTTATAAGCCTACCCCTATCTCTTGCCCCATGAACTGTTGGTTTGATGATGAATGCAAATCCCTTCACAAGCAGCGACGACTCGCCCTCACTCATGATGCATCTTCCTCCTCCTGCCTCTGCAAAACATATTGTCAACTCCTTCATCATAAAAAGCAATTGTTTCTCTCCTGGAGGAGATAGGAACTTTGTGAAGACCTCTGCCACTCCTCGAAAGCCTTCTAGCATGCCCTTTTCCCTAGACACCAAGCCGGTGGCCTAACCTTGACCCTGAGCCATGTTCTCCCATACCACCTCCCTTTATGACATTCACGAACAACCTCCCATTCGCGTCTCCTCCTCCCCCTCCTTGTGCCAACTCTTCTCCGAGCGAGACATTAGGAGAGCAACCAATGTTATGAGTACAAACAAAGCAGCAGATGAGGAAGGGCTTCAAGTCGAGTTCCTCAAGTAGGGTGTCTGATCTCTTGAGTCTTACATTGTGAGCTGCAATTATTTACTTCAGCAAGGAAATCGCTAGGAAGTAATTTATCTAGGATTGGGATTAGAAAATTAACATGGTATCAAAGTTGTAAAGCCGATTTCAGAAGATTTTTGCAGATCTATAAATTGGCAGGGAAATTCCACGGCAATTTAATTAGATCTAGAAATGGCAGCAACCAATCTAAAGTTTGAAGACCGGTTGGATGGAGCATCAAACTTCCTCTCTTGGAAAGCAAGGGTTACTTTGCTTTTGAAGGAATATAACCTTTGGGAGATCGTGGAGAAGGTTGTTCCTCCACCGACAGATGCAACTCAATTGGTGGCTCATGAGAAAGAGGACATCAAAGCCCAGAGAGTTATCATGGACGTTGTGAAGGATCATTTGATCCCTCACGTGGCAGAGAAGTAGTCAGCCAGAGAGATGTTCAAAGCTCTAGTGGATTTGTTCCAGAGTGACAACTTGAACAAGAAGATAATCTTGAGAAACAAGCTCAGATCCATCTAGATGTCAAGATCTGACAATGTTACAAGCTACTTCATGAGGATCACCCAAACACATGATCAACTTGATGCCATTGGGGAGAAAGTGGATGACGCAGAGCTTGTTAATGTGGCATTGAATGGGTTCAACAAGCCTTGGGAACCATTTGTCAAGGGGATCTGTGCTTGGGAGAAACTTCTAGATTGGCAAAGGCTTTGGGATGATTGCATCCAGGAAGAGACTCGGGAGGAGTCAAAAGCTAGCAAGCGAGGAGGTAGGGATGAGAACCTAGCCCTTATCAGTCGGGCAAAAAAGGGCAAAAGAAAGGGTTCCAACAAGAAGCGTGACAGTGAGGGGGAAACCTCACCGCCGAGGAAAAAAGGACTTGAGTAAGGTCAAGTGCTTTGCATGCCACAAGAGAGGAAACTATGCATCTCTATGTCAGGAGAAGAAGAAAGGGAAAGGAAAATCGCAGCAGGTAGCAGCATCTGTAGAGACTCAGTTGAATGAGTTTGTTGCGAAGTTCGAGAGGGACTTCTGACTAGTTTCTTGCCTTTCCACCAACACAGTGGCCAGGTGTACGTGGTAATTGGATAGTGGTATATGACAAAAGCACGGGAGCTATTTAGCAGTCTGACGGAGACGAACTCGAGGATCCATGTGGAGCTTGGTGATGATGCCAAGTATGCAGTGAAAGGAGAGGGAACAGTCATGTTCGAGCTTGAGTCAGGAGGTTCGTTTGATGCCCAGGATGTGTATTATGTACCAGGACAGGATAAGAACTTGCTCTCAGTCTCAGTTATGGAGGACAGGGGTTTTGTCGTTATCTTTTAGAGAGGGCAAGTACTCACACGTCCAAAGAGAGCTATCCCTGACACAACAGTGAAGATTGGGGTTAGAGAGGGCAACTTATATAGGTTGCAGGGGAATCCTATTCAGGCCTTGGTATATGACAGTGACAACCTATGTGAGTTGTGGCACAGGATGATGGGACACCTGCATTACAGGGCGTTGTTGATTCCGAGGGAGATTGTCACAGGTCTTCCAAATTTCAGTGTTGAGCAGCAGGGCGTGTGTAGAGGGTGTGCACTTGGCAACAATGTCAAGGCTGCTTTTCTAAGCAGCGAGAGTAAGTCCAAGGGGATCTTGGATCTTATTCATTCAGATGTGTGTGGACCGATCTTACTAGCATCAATGCAGGGAGCATCATACTATGTGACATTCATTGATGATTTCTCGAGGAAAACCTTGATCTTCTTTATGAAGGCCAAAGATGAGATCTTCAGTCAATTCCTGGAGTTCAACGCTTGTGTGGAGAACCAGACAGGGAAGAAGATCAAGGTCTTGAGGTTGACTAATGGGGGCAAGTAAACCTCCAATGACTTCAAGGATTTCTGCAAGGAGGCAGGGATCAAGAGGGAGTTGACAGTCTCATACAACCCTCAGCGGAATGGGGTTGTCGAGATAAAGAACCAGTCCATCGTCGGTTCTGTGAAGGCTATGATTCATGACCAGGGTATGCCCATGTTTCTCTAGGCAGAGGCATGTAACACAGCAGTGTACTTGCAGAACAAGAGTCCTCACAGGATATTGGGAGACAAGACTCCTAAGGAGGCATTCACAGGAGTAACGCTAGAGATTGGACATTTGAGGTTCTTTGGTTGTCAAGTATACATCCATGTGCCTGTGGAGAAGAGGACGAGAAGCTGGAGCCTTCAGGAGAGAAGGGTATTTTCGTGGGGTACAATGAGACCTCAAAGGCTTACAGGATCTTCATTCTAGTGCAACAGAAGACAGTGGGGAGTCGAGATGTTAAGTCTCGAGGAGAACTTGGCATCTAGGAAGTCTCATGAGTTACCTCTAGTAGCAGAGGACGAGGAGCAGGTGGCTCCGAAGAGAGAACAAAGTTCACAAACTTCCAGTTCAGGAAGTCAGCCTTCAGGTGGGGAGGAAAAGTTAGCTCCTTCCAGCTTTTTCAGGAGATCCAAAATGGTTTGAGCAGACCTTGAAGGATGCTCGGAAGCATGTTGAGGTCCCCAAGAGCACATTCAGGGAAAGCAGGCCTCCGAGGAAGTTTCCCAACTACATGGCGCTTATGAGTAGCATCAGTGATGTTGAGTCTTCCAATTCTGAAGAAGCGACAAATCAACAAGTTTGGCGAGAAGCCATGATGCAGGAGTACACCTCCATCATGAAGAATGATGTGTGGGATATACTTCCAAGACTGGAGGAGACGTCTATGGTGAGTTCCAAGTGGATCTTCAAGATCAAGCGTGTTGCAGATGGTAGCATCGAGAAGTTCAAGGCTAGGTGTGTGGTGAGAGGCTTCTCCTAGAGAGAGGGAGTAGACTATGAGGAGACATTTGCTCCAGTCGCCATATATGCTTCTATTCGTGTTGTGATATCTATTGCCTCAGTTATGGGGTGGAGGATGCACCAAATGGACATGAAGACAGCATTCTTCAATGGGATCATTGAGGAGGAAGTATATATAGAGCAACCTCGGGGCTTTGAGGTACATGAGAGGGAGTCTTATGTGTGCGGGCTTAAGAAATCCTTGTACAAATTCAAGCAAGCACCCATGGCATGGTATTCCAAGATTGACGGATACTTGCAAAGTATGGGCTTCGCCAAGAGTGAGGCGGATCCTAAATTGTACTTCGTACTTGTTAGGTCTGATCCATTCATCTTAGTGTTGTATGTGAATGATTTGTTTCTCACAGGCGCAAAGGAGCTCATAGCAGGGTGCAGGGCAAATTTGACTACAGAGTTCAAGATGAAGGACATTGGCTTGATGCATTACTTCTTGGGGTTAGAGGTATGGCAAAGATCAGGTAAGATCTTCCTTGGTCAAGGGAAGTACACAATGGAGATCCTGAGGAGATTCAGGATGGAGGACTATAGACATATGGCTACACCTATGGTTACCAATCTGAAGAAGGTTGTCACTTCATATTCAGATTTGGTGGACCCCAGATTATACAAACAACTGATAGGTTCTTTGATGTATTTGGTCAATACCAAGACAGATATACGTTTTGTTGTGAACACCTTGAGCCAGTTCATTGTGGAGTCAAGGCAGGTGCATTGGGTAGCAGCGAAGCATGTGCTCGGGTACTTGAGAGGTACCGTGGAGTATGGTCTGAGGTATCTTGGAGGTGATGGAGTGAGGTTGCAGGTATATACAGACTCAGATTAGGCAGGGAGTGCAGCAAATCGAAAGAGGACCTCAGGGTGTTGCTTCAGCTTGGGATCAGCATTTACATCATGGTTCAGCAGGAAGCAGACTTCCATAGAGGCAAAGATATGGCAGCGAGTACGGCTAGTTGTGAAGCCATTTGGCTTCGCAAATTGCTCCTAGGATTATTTGATCAAGAATTGGAGCCCACAGTGATATACTGTGACAATCAGAGTTGAATCAAACTCTCCAAGAATCCAGTATTCCATGGCAAGTCCAAGCATATTGAGATTAGATATTACTTTATCAGAGACAGGATCCAGAAGGGAGTAGTTAAGCTTTGGTATATCTCCACAACAAGTAGGTTGCAAACATTCTAACCAAACCCTTGGTGAAAGGGAAGTTTGTTTTCTTCAAAGACAAACTTGGAGTGGTGCAGAATACCTTTCTCGCAAAGAGGGAGTGTTGAAGTTTGTAGCTCAGACAGGTATTTTTCCACATTGGTTTGTGTCTAACGTGTGGAAATCGTCATTAATACCTCTCAAAATTTTGCAAATTCACTTTAATAATTTAATTATTAAAGTGAATGTGATTTTATGATAATAAAGGTTAATTTAATGAAATGCCTAAGTTTTTGGCATTAGTGAATTAAATTAATTAAATTAATCTTAGCCATTGATCTCAAGTGAAGTGAGACTTAATCTCAACCATTGATCACTTTCGAGATTAAGGTTAGGGCTCAAATCAAGATTATAAAAGGCATCCAAGGTGAGAGGAGAAGACACACAAGCAAGGAGTCAATGACTTATTTGAGAGTGGAGAAGGACTTTCACTCTGCAGATTTGGCAAGGGTTCAAGCACAATAGCCAGAGTACCTTTCAAGAGGTCGTGCCAGTAGGGCGAAGGCTTCATTTGCTTGCTAGAGGGGTCGTACAGGCCATACAGACAGTTGTACATCCCAGCAGGGGCCATATAGCCACACAGCAGCCGTACAGGCCAAGGCAGCCCAACGTACAACAGGACGCAGGTTGCAGGCCTGTTTTGCATGTTGTACAGAGCAAGGTTGC
>SNQJ01S0150833.1:11283-25576 GCA_010110895.2 Picea sitchensis
TTCCCATAAAGTCATTCTTACTTTATTGTGTAATTCCTTGATCATACACATAAGTTGACGATTGAATATATTTTGCTATCTTCACTTTGGTTGGTTTGTTTTTTCTTGGTCTTGACCTCACGAGAGCACCAGAGTGAAGTGGGAGAAACAAAGAACTTAGGAAGCGATACAAAGGTATGTCACTTGTTCCTCCCTACTAGCTAATTCAATGGTCATAACTTAGGGAAAGAGTCATGTCATGTCCTGTTTTGTTCTAGATCCAGGTGGATCTAGGGAGATATGTTAGTGTCCGTACCTATCGATTAGTATGATAACAGCTGTGTGTTCCTTACTTCTGACCTCCCTGTTAGACGTAAATCAAGATGAGTCATTACTTCTGACCTTGCTGTTAGACGTAAATCATGACGTTGCGTATTCCTTGCTTCTGACCTAGTTGTTAGACGTAAAGCAAGATAATTCCTTGCTTCTGACCTCGTTGTTAGACGTAAAGCGAGATGTTGATGTTTTCCTTGCTTCTGACCTAGTTGTTAGACATAAAGAAAGATGATTCCTCGCTTCTGACCTCATTGTTAGACGTAAAGCAAGATGTTGATGCGTTCCTTGCTTCTGACCTAGTTGTTAGATGTAAAGAAAGATGATTCCTTGCTTTTGACCTTGTTGTTAGACATAAAGAAAGATATGACTGACACTGAGCTACCAACTTATTAGCTGTGACATTGAGCTAGTGTAGTACTATGATATGCCAGCCTAGTGTTGTGATGTGGTATCATTTTTATTGATACATATTGATGCAGATGATGATGGCATTCTTTTGAGAATGATGATGCTACCGATGAAGAAAGCTTCTGATGACTCATAAATGTGCTAGCCAATGTTTCAAGATGATATTGACGATACTGTCCTCTTGATGCCACTGATGATGCAGACCTCTCTCACCTAATGTTGTTGAAGAATACCCTTCTTATTAAGGGGGAGTGTTGAAATAATGTAACTGCAAAGAGTATTCTTATTATTATTGATATATTATTTATAGGATTAACCCCCATTGTGGATTAATCATGTCGGTAATTGCATTAGGACCAAATCCCCTTTTGTGGATTGGTCAACAAACAATTATAATAGGCAGAATAAGAAGTCGGCCCCAGCAGTTAATAAGAAGACCCAAAAATATAATAAAGGTGGGTTTACCCACCCAGATTAAGAAGTCAGCCCTGCCACTGAAAAGACACTTTAAACATGCCAGAACTTGTATAAATAAAGGAGGCTAGCGCCTCATTTGAACACAACTCACTTGCTCAGTTTGATAGACAAGTTCTGATCTGTTACCGACAAAGGAGAGAGGGAGAAGAGTGGCACATCTTTTGGAGAGGACTTTCTGTATTGGTTTGAGTTATCTCTTAACATTGTATTGGCAATTTATGATAAGGAAGTTTTTGCTGGGTTTTCTTCCCCTAGAGGGTTTCCCAGGATAAATGCTATGTCTCTTGTGAATGTGTATTTCTCAGTGATATTGTTCTTATGTTGCTCTTATCTATTGAAATGAAAAGAACTATAATAATTGCATAAACATTAACAGTTTCATACTAGACAACTCTCGTACATACGTATTCTACATACTAAATAACCTTTTTTTACCTCCAAAATTTGCAAAAAATAAAAAAATTGCAAGGAATGCAGTGGATTTTACGGGCTATCGAGGGTTTCCAAACCAATTCACCCATTGTAGCTCGTCCACAAATCAAATAAATATCCTTTTGTCATATAAAATGAGGTGTTTGGGTCCCATTCCATCATCAAGCATTAGCACAAAGAAACTCTACCAAAATCCCTTTCCCTTTTATCCCAAGCTTTGCAACCCTTTATGAGATTTGGCCTCGACATTCTCCCTCCATCCCTCTCCCTATACAATCCCTTCCATATTTCCCAAAGAGATCAGTTGATTGTGAGAGGTATTACGTAAATAATGCACTTGGAGCAACAATAAGAGGAGCCCAGACTAGGTTTGCGGAGCGTCTTCGGACAAGAAGGTTGTAACTTTTGTAATCTTCACATATGAATAAAAGAGTTATGTTTCTGTCCCAAATATTGTGTTTTTGTGCTTAATTGATTAATGCATTTACATTTATATCTGAAACCCAACATTGATAAGTAGAGATAGAAAATATTGTAGCTTTGTTGTCTAAATTGTTTGTAGGTCAGCTTTGGGAGGAGACTAACAACCCAAGAAACTACAAAGGATAAGGAGGCCTACACCAACCGAATGGACCTAAGGTACACCCTCTTTTCCTTTTCTTGTCTTTTAAGTTAAGATTGTTTGGGTTAGTTTAGAAGTAGATTTGTATTTTAAGTGAGATCAATGCTCTGCCTATACTCTAACCCAATATAGTAATAGGGGGATTTTCCCCGCTAGAAGAATTGGCGACTCAACTGGGGATTCTCTCTAGGGTCTTAGTGGGAGATATTGGTTAGATTTTATTTTCAGTTTCTTTATGAGTTTTCTGAGTGTTATGAGTCGGGTTGGGTCTCTGGTCATCTTCCAAGTTCCTACTAGCTTCCCTTTCCCAAGTTGTCTATCCAAATGTTTTTTTTTTGCAAATTTACAGAGGTGTACGTGCCCTGTTCTCTATATAGCATGTGTACATACACAGTCTGAATTATATACAAACCACGTACATATGAAGGATGGAAATGCACATCAGGCGTCTCTGTTGTTTTGGAGAATTGTTTCAAAAGATTTTCCTTTTTCTACTGTAAACTTGTGGTTCCCAGGTCTTCATGAGTCCCAAAATCTTTTGTTTTTGGGGGTTTAGACAGTTTGCATGCTTAGATTGTTTATGAAAATAGCATAAAGAAATCATCTTGTCTCTCTATGTTTCCTAGATTTTTTAGCTTATTTTTAGTTTGAAGTTTTATGAAAAATGAGTTGCATTCTACAGTTTCTTTCAACATCTTTTGTTAGTTTTTCTTTGATTGGAAGAAAATAAAAATAAAAACCTAGTTTTTTAGGTCTCTTTCTTTCTTTGCATTTGATTTTCATTGTTATTTGAAAAGGAAAAAGAAATTAACACAGGGTTGTGTTTTCTTCTCATCTTAAAAGCATTTCAAAAGAAAAATAAGAAAGAAAATCCTTTCATTTTCTCTTTTGTTTCACTCGAAAGTTGCATTGTGCATTTTACATGGAAAGGAGAAAAGATTGCATTTTTAAATTTGAAGGATCATTCATGATTTTTCTTCCTTGAAACTCTTTTCATTTGAAGGATTAGTGTAAAGTTTTATTTTCCAGTGTTCTTATAAGTTTCATTTTTGCAAGAGTCGCAAACAACATAAGTTTCACTTCCATTCCTTGAGTAAGAAAAGCCCTTAAAATGAACGTGCTAATCTAAAATATATTAGTAACACTTTTTCTAGGGTTCACCAATAGCTTAGGCTAGGGCCTTGGATTAGGTTTGGAGAGGTAAACTCTCCAAGGCCAACCAAAAATTAACTAAGGTGTCTGTGCTAAGGTGTGAAAAATCCACTATGTAATTACTCAATCTAGGAAGCTCCTCTCACACAGGAGTCAAGCACAAGGTTGCATGGAGGACGATGACAAAGATATCCACTCCTGATCTCGACAAAGCGTTTGGGAGAGTGTGTATTGGGGGTGAATCCTATAGTGATACTGGACATACTTGTGTCATACCTCTATGACAATTGGATTTGTCTAAGGTACTCTAAGAGTGATTCTGGCCCTATTTCGTTTCAGGCCCCGAGACGATCTTCGAGCTTAGTTACCCTGCCCATACACTCACCCAAATGTCGACTGTATCCCATGGTTGTTGATTACATGTTGGTGGCCTAGTTTCCATTATATAGTTTGACACACATGTGACTGCGAGGGGTGTATCGCGGTACCTGAGGAAAACTTTGTACTCTCTGGGAGACACCCGAAAGGACCGTTGGTCGAAAGTCTGGGTAACTATTTCTCCTGGCTAGTGGTTTTCCTTTTTGAATGATTTGGACAACCAAGACATCATCTCCTTGGGTTGGAAGTGTTCAAAAGGGTAGTTTGTTTGGTTTGTATCTTTTTAGGCTTTCCTTCTTAGTGGTGTTCTTTGTGCTCCCTAGTTTTCCATAGAGATTTAATCAGTCATTGATTTGGGTCTATGACCTAAGGTGGTAGACCGCCCACTCCACCGGTCGTGAGGAATTTTTGGTCTTCCTCTTAGAAACGTGGAGCCGCCTCTTTATAGGCGTTGTTTTTTTATACCACTGGTTCACCAAAGTCAGTGTGTGAGACTTTTAGGGACTTGAACGATCCCGCAAGGGAATAACCTATGCATAAAATCTTCATGGCTAAAGTTCCTGACGATACCAACCAAGCAACCCTTTAGAAAGGGGATTCTTGTTATTTTCCTCTCTTCGAAAACATTGGTGTCGATTTGATGGGCACTTTGTACATTCCTAGGTTGAATGTGGGAATATCGGTTTGGTTGGGTACCACTCCAAATGTCCCAAATGATCTTGACGCTTCTCAATTAAGCACCTTATGTGATTGGCATCATGTTCATGTCCCTTCATCAACAAATTATTCTCCTCCTCCTTCTGCCTTCTTTGGTTAAATTATAGCTACTAGTAATCGGAAGTCTAAATGAAATAGAAAGAGGAAGAATAGGTAGAAGAAATCACCAACCACTGTGAGTCATGTTGGGGGCACGTGTCTCGTCAATGCGAGTCATACGAGTGATATGTCAACAACCTCTGCTAGTCATGTTGAAGACAAGCAACCAACCACTGCGAGTCATGCTGGGGGCACGTGTCTCGTCAATGTGATTCATATGAGTGATATGCAAAAATCCACTGATATGCATGTTAGGGGAACTGATTCTATTGAGAAACACATATGGATAGGACATAGACCTAAGTTCCCTTGTAATCTTTCCAAGGGAGATCACTTTACTCATTTATTCCCTGACCTTCCAGAGGCATGAAGAGTGTGGTCCCAATATGAAATCTATTCTTATTTTGAGTCTTCTAAGGTTTCCTCATAGTCTATTTAGCCAATGGTTGAGAAAGTGGTCACGTCGATGCAATCTTTGGCTGACCCCACTCCTCTTTTGGGGGGTGATGTGCCTTTATACCATGTTGTCTTGTAGCATATTCAACCTTTGGTTGATGAAGTGTTTGTGTCGATGCAATCTTCGGCCAAACCCACTCCTCTTTTAGGGGATGATGAGATTTCAGACCATGTTGACTCATAGCCTATTTAACCAATGGTTGAGGAAGTGGTCACGTCGATGCAATCTTCGACTAATCCCACTCTTCTCTTAGAGAGTGTTGAGTCTACTAAAGTGGTCACACCGATGCAATATTTTGTTGATCCCACTCTTATGATGGGGAGTGATGTGTCTACTGACTATGTTTTTAGCATTTCTAGTTCAGTACTTTCAAAACAAGGGGGCATTCTGCTCACTTTGAGCACACCCCCACCAAGTCCTAGGATGGTTTCCTTTGATTGGAATGACCTTGTTGAGCCTTGTATTCCTTCTTCTACACCCTTTCAAATAAGGGTTGAATTCAATTCAAAAAACATTTACCGATGTATTGTGGATGAAGGAGCCTCTGCAAGTATTTTATACTCCTCAGCTTGGAAATATTTGGGTTCTCCCGAGCTTGTGTCTGCTTCACATGAGGTGTTGGATTTTAACAGACGTCCTAGTGAGTGTTTGGAGGTTCTTCCTCATTTACCTATCTCGTTAGGTGGGAATATTGTATGTGTCAATGTTATAGTGGTGCAAGGCTTGTTAGATTTCAATATGCTTTTTGGGCATGATTATGTATATGCTATGAATTTTGTGGTGTCTACTCTCTTCCGGGTGATGCATTTCACTCACAATGGAATTGTTGTCACTATCAACCAGTTGGAATTTGATAATCACCATCCTAATACGACATCAGTTCAGGCTGACCCTTTATATGTTCCTAGTGTTTGTGTAGACTCTACCCCGCCATAGGTTAATTATGTGGTGTCTTATCCTTGGTGTTCAATTTCTATTAAGAAAGAACTTGTTCACTCATGTTTTCCTTCTCGAGACTTGGTCTCAACAATTGATCCATTGGTTTATCTAATGGGGGCATGGGAGCCCTTTCTTTCCCCTCTTGGTCCAAGTGATCTTGAGTTTCCTTTTAAGTTTTATCTCATTGTTTGTAGATCCTCAAGCACTCGTTCTTGTGATTTGTCACTGATAGGCTCTGCCAGTCTTGACCAGAACCTCCATTGTCATATGGAATATGGTTAGTTTACTTCGCCCTTTGGAACTGTTGACCCTCCTCATTCACGTGATTTCTTGGCTATTGAATTTCCTTTAGATGAGGCTATCTTTGAATCCATGACTATGGTTTCTATACCGTGGGAAGACTTACCCCGTGGTTTTTGTTTTCTTCCCTTTTGGGAGACTTTCCAGGTTGACTATCGAAGTTAATCTTGGTCAGAGCTTAGTAGTGGGCTCTACCTGAACCAATACTATGCATGAGCCATAAGGCTATGTAGTACCTTATACATATTGTACAATACAGGTTTGTTTTTTCAAGTTTTTTATTCAATAGCACCTCTTATTTTCTGAAGTTTCTATCTATATTGGATTTTTTAACTTCTCGATGAGTGTTATTGGACTTATATGCACGATCTTGGAGACATTTTTCTTTGAAATTTGTTCATTGTATCGATCCGTTCTGACAAGTATTGAACTCGAAACTGGCATATAGGTTAGATTTTTCCCTACTTGCATTTTTTCATTACCTGTTTCCTGGTTCATTTGGCCTTAGGATCGACCCCACTGAATTGTGACACTAAACTTCCTTGTTGATAAGTGTGTTGTAATTTATGTGGTAGAGCCTTCCTTCCATGGGAATCCTATTTAGAGCTTTTTTTCCATGTGGTGTCCATGCCAAAGTACTTCATAGGCACGAGAGTCCCTTTTAGTCCCGCCATGACTTTGTGTTGAAGCCTCATCATTCTTCTTCATATTTTTTCTTCTCTTTACCCACGAGAATCCCTAAAGAGAATGGTTTGTTATTTTTCAAGCTCGTTTAAACTTTGAAAGCAATATCTAGCAAGATTTCATTTATTCTTTTTGATCTCGTCTAGATTACTTGAGAAAAGAATCCCCCCCCTGGAGTCTTCTTTAATCCCTTTTCAGACTCTCTAAAAATGAAAATATTGTTGAGCGATCATGTTTCCCTTCATGCTTGCCAAACTCAAATTTGAAGGCACATCTTCCCGATAATACTTTACCCCTTTTTCATTCTAGACGGTTAACTTTATGAATAAAGGTATATCCTAGGAGCTTAGGTTCTCTAGGAGAGTATTCTCAGGCGTAAGTTTAACCCTTTTTTGGCCTGAGGGACTAAATTTTAGAAAAAGTAACATTCTCCTTGGTTTTGGTTTATCTCTTTTTTCGGGCCTTGGAGATTACTTATGAAAAAGGAACCCCCTCAGAGTCCATAGTTAATCTCTTTTCAGACTCCCTAAATATGAAAATATCATCGAGTGACCTTGTTCCTTTCACACTCGTTAATTGGTCCAGAAAGAACATCTATTATGCATGAGTTTAACCTTTTTTCCAACCAGTAGATTATTCCAGAAAAAGGTATGCCTCGGGAGACTTGTCTCGCCAGGAGAGTTCTCCTCAGTCATTTTTTATACCTTTTTAGGCTAAGGAGACTAAACCTAGAAAAAGGTTGTGAGTCCATAGTTAATCTCTTTTCATACTTCTTAAAATTGAAAAGATTGTCGAGTGATGTTGTCTCAATCACACTCGTTAAAATGTTTTTAAGAGACGTATTTTCGATACAAGTTTAACCCTTTTTTTGAACCGACTAGACTAATTTTGAAAAAGGAACTCCTTGGAGTCTTCTTTTAGTGTTTTTTTTCAGACTCTCTAAATGTGAAAAAACCACTGAGCTTGCCTTCTCTAGGCTCGTAAAAATTCACATGGAAGGAGTCTTGTTGTGTCGTGCTTAATCACATTGGAGGTCTCATACTTTCATCTTTGGCCTAATGTCGACTCCATGTTTCTCTCAACTGAACCTTTAAAGCATTCCTTATACAAAAGCCTTGCAACATTTTTTTCCTTTGCGATCTGACACCTTGACCCATGGAGAAATTGTCCCCGAGTATCCTTATCTTGCACATGTCTCCTTGACCTGAGCATCATTATGTTCCATGTGCTTGGAACCAGTTTTATTTCCCACGACACTCGTTCCTCCTTTGTAATGTAGCATTCTTTTATTCTTTTTTAATCTCGTTAAAAATTTGAAAAAGACAAAAAAATCAAATATTCCAAAAAGAGGGGACGGGATACATCAATTATTTTTCCGAAGTAAGATATTCGCCCTTGGAGAAAGCACATCATTTTGTTTGTTCGCCAAGCATTGAAATCTAGTATGACCTTAATAAGTTGTTCTCGCTACCTAGAGTTGTGTCCTCCTCCATTTGGTTACTCTTCCAAACATATGGAGAGTTTGTGGTGCCTCCTACATTATATACTTTTGTCAATATTATGCTCCCTAATTCTGATCATCTTTCATGCTTTTGTCCAAGGGAATTTTCATCCAACCTGATTTGGCCATTTTATAGTTTGTCTCTTGACTTCCATGAGTCGACCATCCCATAAGTCTAGTCAAGTCCAGATTCAAAATAAATGAAGTTGTATTCCTGCTGATCGATTTCCTCTAGTCTTTCCTCGAAGACGTGTCAAAGAGATCAGAGTAGTGAATCTTACACTCCTATTTTACTCCTACCTGAGCGGTTGGATATCTTGAAGTTGTTTCTTGAGCTATGAAATCCTCATCTTCAGCCATAAGCATTGATGCTTCTTGAAGATGAATATTATATTGTACTTGAATATCATCGAATTATTTTGAGATGTATATCCACTGTATATTGCTCGTAGCTACACTTTATATAGAAATTTCTATGACATGGATCTGTAGTGTACTTTATTGGCAGCCATGATTAGTTCATCTTGAGCATGGGTATGCCTACCTCATACAGATTATTATTGTTTTGTAGATAGCGACCACTGGTCCCAGGCTCACTCAACCCTGTGCCTTCCCACTGGTAAAGATATTGTAATGTATTTCATCCATCAGTTACTCTTATGAACTCACACTTTAGGGGGCATCTGTTATAGCCCTAAAATTCCCTACCTATGCATACATGGCATTGACCTTTCTACTTGCACAATTTTCCAAATTACTGCTGAGGATATCTCTTTAAAAATCATTTTTTGGATCATGTACATGCTCTGTTGTACTACTTCCCACATACACATGCATGTTTTATACTAGAAAACATGTGTACATACACATTCTCATACTAAAAAACCCACGTTTACCTCCAAAAGTTGCAAGGAATTCAACAGAGTTTATGGGCTATCGAGGGTTTCCCAACCAATTCACCCATTGTATTCCATCCCCAAACTGAATAACTATACTTTTGTCATATAAAAGGAGGTCTTGGGGTCCCATTCCATCATCAAGCATTAGAATAGATAAACTCTATCGAAATCCCTTCCCCTTTTAGCCCAAGCTTTGCATCCCTTTATGAGATTTGGCCTTGACATTCCCCCTCCATCCCTCTCCCTATACAATCCCTTCCCTATTTCCCAAAGAGATCAGTTGATTGTGAGAGTTATTATGGGAATGATGCACTTGGAGCATCATTAAGAGGATCCCGAACCAGGTTCGTGGAGTGTCTGCTGACAAGAAGGTTATAACTTTTGTAATCTTCACATCTGAATAAAAGAGTTATGTTTCTGTCCCAACTATTGTGTTTTTGTGCTTAATTGATTAATGCATTTACATTTATATTTGAACCCTAACATTGATAAGTAGAGATATAATATATTGTATCTTTTTTGTCTAAATTGTTTGCAGGTCATCTTTGGGTGGAGACCATCAGCCCAAGAAACTACAAAGGAGAAGGAGGCCTACACTAGCCGAAGGGACCTAAGGTACACCCTCTTTTCCTTCTCTTGTATTTTAAGTTCAGTTTTTTTGGGGTAGTTTAGAAGTAGAAGTGTCTTTTAAGGGAGATCAATGCTCTTCCTATACTCTAACCCGATATAATAATAGGGGGATTTTCCCCACTAGTATGGAGTCATATCCAAACGAGTATATTAATCTAGAAAACACTTATTAGGAAAACTTATTGAAAGACAAAATTATATACACGAGAAAACAAAAACCTACCTATCCTAACCTACTTGGAGAGAAAGGATACTTTCAAGTGTGAGTAGACTTCCAATGTATTCATGTACATAACCAACTAATCTAACTACTCCAATCCATTATTGGCAATGTTGTTTCATTGGCCGGTTTATGGAGACATTCTCCCATCATACAATGGCGATGCAGCCATAGTGAGGTTGCAAAAATAAATTGTTGTTGAACATCTTTGGAGAATTGCAGGGATATAGTTTGTTTTTCACCAACAATCTAATTGTCTTAAAAAGTAAAATAAACCACCCATGGAACCTATGGTTTCAAATGTGTGTGTGTGTGTGTGTTTTATTTTTTATGCTGTGAAGACATTTTCTTCATTAAAATCTACTCCAGATGAGCAATCAACATCTTGAAATATTTATGTGAGGTGATTACCTTTATCATCACCTTTTGTTGATCGCATGTTCACATTCCTCTTTCGACTTTGTATAAACCATGTGTGGTCATTGAGAACATACTATACAATTTTCACCATGACCACATTGAATGAAATTTTCATTTACATATGGTGGAGGTTCTTCAAATATGTCCTTAAACTCATTGTCAACATTATTCTCAGATTGAGCATATGAGAGGTCAGAATTTCCCTTCCATGGATCATGTGGAGAATGGTATTCTTCTTGAATTGAGACATTAGGTTTCTCACTTTTGTCTTCAGGAATATAATATGATGTAGGGAATTTTTCATATCTTTCATCAGATTTATCTTCTACATCATTTTCTCCATTGTTTTGAAACAATATTGGAAAGTTTAAGAGATCAACACTGCTTTCATGAATATTTTGTTCAATGTCTTGAGATTTCTACATTAACTCTTTCTAGATACACTCTAATTCTTGCTTCAATAAAAATGTCATATTCATGGGAAAATCATTTTCATAGAAACTAAAAATGATAACATGATTTGGAAAAATTTCTTGAGGAATCTACTGAAGGAATTTCATAAATCTGAAAGGCAAATATTTAACTGTCTCTTTCTCATTTATCTGAATTTCAACCAACTTCAAGAAAAGAGAATATGGATCTTTCCTTGGGAAATATTACTTGACATTTTTTTTTCTATTATGTTCCAACTAGTGATGGTTTTGGGCAATAGTGAATACAACCATTCACTATCACTTCCTTTAAGAGTTAAGATAAACCATTGACATGCAACAACATCTTCTGCCACATTACATTTATCACAAATATTATCAAACTTAACCAAATTATTCTCTGCATCCTTTGAAGTATTTCCAAAGAACATGGGAAAATTTTCCATGGAAATATTTGGCATGGGATGAACCTTTCCTTGCAAATTGAGGGGACTTATGTACAACTCTTTATTTATTTCGGGACCTTCTCCCTTTATTGTAACTTGAACAAATTTTGTTGGGATTGGTGGGGAAGGAAAAATATCATCACAACATGAAAGAAACTCTTTAGTGGAGTCACCATATAGGTATTATTGTAATTGTGGAATATTTTTGGTGGAATCGCTAGAGCATATTTCTTCATAATTCAAAGTTTTAATAATGGATTCACCAGGGAGCTCACATTCCCAAATCTTAGATGGTTCCTTGGTTTTGTAAAAGTTGGCATAACTGAATTGTGTTCGGAATTCCAATAACATATCTTTAAGGCCACTTGATGTCCCTTGAACGAGGTTTTCAAGAACCCAATTCATATTAAATCAATCATCCAAATATTTTTTCAAAACTTGAACAAAAAAACTTCTAGCTTATCAATAATATTTAATTCTATAACGTATCACATTTCTTGAAAATAAATGACTCGCCAGTATGGTTGCCAATGTTTTTTTATCTCTAAGACTGTTAAAGTCTTGAAAACAACCTCATGAGGATAAATCCTCCTATGTTTTTAAAGAGGTGGTACTCCTCTATGTAAATAATATACAAAATAAAAATAAAACCTAATAATGGACCAGGTTTATTTCAATAAAATAAACACTCATAAGAAAATAAAGGCCTAAGAAAGGACCAGGCTTATTCACATGAATATTTACAATATCATACAAGATTCAATATATTGCACAAGGTTGTAAAAAAAAATTAGTAATCCTCACAATAAACATTTCCAACATAGCATAAAGTGGAAAATAACATTTGGCAGAGTGAAAGTAAATGGCCACATGTGCAGATAATTTAACATGATATTTCATTGAAAATGTGAAAGAGTGATGGACACACACTTGAAAATTTCATCTTAAAACTCAAAGTCTAAAAAATAAATAGTCATGTATCCCAAATAGCTCTGTGGGAACCTAAAAAAAAAAATACACCAAGGCGCTCAACCGTGAAGCAATCATTAAGCCTAGCCTCGTTGAGGTTCTGCCAACCTCGGTCTGAAACACCCTCCAGTAAGTAGTGTCCCCTACCCTCAAGATCCTCTAATAAGCAGCGATCAGCTGTCTGGGCATCCTCTGAGAGTCTCTGGGCATCCGGGCCTGGGTCTCCTACCTCGGCCCGCCCTTGTCATCTCTGTTGTCATGTCGGTCTCACCGGCCCAACATCTGCACACACATCAAACAAAGAGGAGTATCAATATCATACATAACTGGCATTAATCACAAATACATAATCTATGCTAGTATGTAAATGCGTCAAGAAGCATCAAAGTTGACTTACCCTGCTGTACCCACCAGCCAGCCCACCAGGCAAGCAAGTCCCACCAGCCAGCCCACCATCCCATTGTCTTTAAAAACGTTTATAATATTCAGATAAGTAAAAGCATTCATCTAAACAGACTAGAATTGGGGCTCCCATGGACCATTAAATAGATGAAAGACCTGGAAGAAATAAATAAAGGTAATTGGAAATCAGTCTTAGGTTTTTACAGATCATGAAACAAATAAGACTGGGGGATTAATAATTGGCTGAAAGAAAATAAAAGGTAGTCCAAATGTAACAAATGATTGACTTACTAAGAAGGAAATGCTCTCTCTCTCTGTGCTGTGTTGAATCTTGATGAATATATATGACTACAGTTTAATTTATTTGATGTAACAACTTTCTGTTAGTTATTCGGGATTGGTTATCTTCAATAATGATTTTTTGAGCAATCTTTGATATATTATTTTAATGGTTCAACAATTATGTTTCGTCTCATCTGAAGTGAGTATAATTATTAAATCGATTTTTTTTAATTTAAAATATCAATGAATATTTAAACCCCTTTGTAAATTTAAACTTAAATATTTGTGCCTCAATCTTGGACTCACTTCATACGTTCATGAACTTATTTTAATAAATTGTTTTCCAAAAAATATTTTTCACCAAGAAAAAAATAGTCCAGACTATAATTTTTTTTTTCTTGATAGTTGTCATTGCATCCATGGAAACCACTTCGAATTTTTTCTTCATGTCTCTATATTTCCAACGGGCTCTTGTTTGATCAATTTGGACACCGATATCAAAATTATGACCTCTATAAGACAATGAATCGACAACCGTTGATCAATTCTCCACATGAATCTTGGCCCTTGATTTGAAAATATACCTTATTTATCCCACATGCATTAAAGGGAGGGCACTAATTACATGTTTATAAAGAAAATGACATTTCATATTATTTGTGTGTGAAGTAGAGAGAGTCATGGGACCCTGCATAGTTTGTTCATAGTATAGATATAGTATAGATTTTGGTTGCCACTTTGTCGCCCAATCATGATGGAAAATAACATGTCAGCCCACAATCACAGAGTTTTTAACACTCTGTCATAGTCAATATTTAGGTTGCTTGTATGGCCTCAGATCAACAAAAACAAGCATTCAAATTGTACCTTTTTCCTACAATGTTGAATTGCGCTCTATCATAGATAAATCTGCGTGGAATTATCACTACGCGGATATACCTCTTCGCGTAAGAATCAACGAACAATGCTGAAGAAATATGTCGCATAAAATTCTACGTGAAATTCATCAAACAATAAAGGTGTGTCGTAGGTTACTCTGCACGTGGAATCCTGCAACAATACTGTTAATTTTTCAAAATCCCACCCAGTTTCAGTCTCACTGAATTTTCTACC
>SNQJ01S0150834.1:0-16254 GCA_010110895.2 Picea sitchensis
CTTATGATGTTGATCCATCTCTTCATCTTTATTCTTATGGAGTAATTCTACTTCTGTGTAATATCTGTAACTGATCAACATAGTTTATTCAATCTTATTTGGTATTGTAATGAGAATTAAAGAGGAGTCCAGACTCTCTGATTCAATATTTCTCTGTACAAAAGGTAGTTTATTGCTAGTTGGTATAATTTGTTTCTTATATATACTATGACATCAAGTCTCTATGTAAGTGTGGTTCTTTTATAGTTAGACCATTTTCATCTAAGAAAATATATCTATGCAAGGTACCAACTGCAAATAAATATATATTTATATAACACTGTGTATGAAATATATAAGTATATATATATATATATNGAGAGAGAGAGAGTCCATACTTTCTCATACCTTTCCCTTTATACGAGAAAGGAAAACTCAACTATTAAATAAGAACTCTATGAAAATTTAATTACATAGATACACATAAATTTATTGTATATTCAGACTTGTTAAAATACAATGATACATAGATAATACCACCTAGAAAGCCCAATTACAGAAGGGCCAATTCCAGAACTATGTTATCTGTTATAAAATCCACATACGAACATATTTCATTCACGAAAATATTTCACTTCAACACAAACAGATGCATATATCATATATACATAATCATTCTAACAGAGAAGGAGAAGATTAACATATATGAACTAGTGCGCTGGAAGACAAAGGGAACAACCACATTCCTCCCAACCATAGAATAGGGCAGCCGAATCACTTGCCCGATTCACCCCCTAGCCTGACCATGAATCCATGAGGGAAAACTTGGAATTTCCTCTTCAACAATTTCTTCCTCTATCAGTAGTCTTCTCCCTTGCCTCACACTCAAAAACCAGTGTTCATAACAACAAGTATCCCTGTAGTTCTTTTTCCAGCATACTAGGGAGCGTCCTTCCTCCTCACATATGCTATTTATCAAAACAATATTTTTGTCGAGGTCTTTTTCCCTCCCTTGGGAATTTTCACAGATCTCTAAATCCTTGATTTTCAGGGGCTTCCAATGGACAAATCCCTGATTTTCCACTTGTAACAATCATCCATGAGGTAGTTCCAACATGTTCCCCACTCATGGAGTCATGGTCAATTGATTTCAACATGGTTGTTCCATTTGTCCTCCTGCAATAATTATAAAATATTATGTTTTCATACAAGTTTCATAGTCAAATAGTTAGTTGGGTCAAATCAGATCGTTTCCCAACAGTCATAATAATTAATTACAATTTACCAAATTCCAAATTCGGAATTGCCATAAATGGAAAAAAAAATTCCAAATTTGAATTTACCAAAAATGGAATAATTTTCCTAACAATTTTTTAATTCATTTTTTTTTTCTTTTTTTGGGGGGGGGGTGTTACAAATACATAGTAAAAAAAGTTTCCTCAGCATATAAATAGTTCGATGCTATCTATGGTCTAGGCCTATTGGCCCTACTATAGTGGACAACAACATTCACAAGACACTAGAATAACTGGACCCAAGTCTGAGGCACCCCTACTACATGTGGTTGCATCATCGGGGAGAGATCCTCGATCTTAGCGATAGGAACTGCACGAGAGAGAACATTGAGGTTCCTCTCCACTCGTCATAAGACTCTATTAGCCTCTCCCACTGGGGGCCTCCCGAAGTTGTCGGTCCTCCTCTTGTTGTTGGTCCTGCCTCTAGTCGAGGACGATGCCTAGTCCTGGAGAAGTATGTTGGTCGAACAGGTCCCACATCTGTACATAACAGATTCTTAAGTTAGTACTCTGACACATACATAAAAAGGATATGTATAAAAATTAAAAATTTAATAACTTCAAAAAATATATGTTATCTATCTCGCCTCTCTCCTCGCTAGGGGGCACGGGCATGTCGAGATCTCTAAGGAAGCTAATCCCTGTGTAGGTATAGTCCTCTATGAATGGGATCTGACGTGCCCACCAGTCGAAGAATTTATCATCGAAGGCCTCTTGGGTCCTTCCTCCACCCTGTCTAGGAAGTAAAATCACCCACCTGCACACTGTTGGGAAGGAGGCAATATGCCCCTGTACTGTCTCTCTTGGAATAAGACTGGGCATTCTCTCGAAGAAGGATCATAAAATGGTACCAAACCCAAATTTCTTGTTGGTACACCTACGACACTCTATGAGTTGTCTCTTCATGCACACGAGCATGGTAGTGTTGAAGTCAAATATTTTCTCCTCAAAACATTGAATTGCACAGTGCATCTATGCATGGAAGGCCTGATGGAGTGTTGTGGATCCAGTAATCCACTCGGTTATGAGTATAATAACTCGCGGGGAGAGGCTGGTAATCTTGTGAATTGGCACCTAAGAACGTACTTTCTCGACACTAGCCTCACAATTCATCGTGATGTAATCTTCTATGTTGTACGGCCCTAGAGGGTTCCCCTCTCCTAGAGTTGTTGGTCAAGAAGTAAATGTCCTCCATGCTTGGGTTCAATGATTGACCCTCTAACATGAATGCCTCTGTGTCGGGATGCCAGTACTCTACCAAATCATTAAGTAACCTTAGTTTTTCCCTCATGAATGGACATTGAAATAATTTCCATAGGCCACATTGTTTTAGCATAGCAACCGCCACAAGGTCCTCCTCGACCAAGACATCTAGCTCCTCATGTTCCCTCTCTCTCGAGTGCACATACATCCTGTCACACACAAAGTTGGAGAGGTTTTAGTTTCTTCTATTTTATTTTTTCAATTCAAAAGGAGGTGTACGCAAGTTGTAGTTTACATAGTCGTGTATGTACTTGGGTTGTTTATTACTCTTCTCAAGTACATACATGGGTTGCCCTTGGAAAACTTGTGTACATGCATACGCGACCCTTTTTCAAGGGTGCACGCTTCCCAAAATAAAAATTAAGAGCAAATAATGGAATTAAAAATTTAGAGGGGGGCATTTATACTTACTTGGTCCAAGTAAGAGGTTTTTTCATCCACCGTAGCTCCTGAAATTCACATTTTTGATAAAAGGGTTTTTTGACTTTTTGCTAATTTCCAATTTGCAATGGTAAAAATGAGTTGTCCACCTCTATTTATAGACATTTTTGGCCCTTTTTTCCCTAATTTGGTTCCCTTTTTCACTTTTCCTGTCTTGGTGGCTACTTGAGTTCTCTTTCAACCATCTTGATGGAATTGTCCTTACATTTTGGTGATCTTTTGAGATGGGTTACATTTACATCATCCCATGTTAAAGTCATTTTTTCCAACTTTGGCATCTAAGTTAGATTTTCACTCCCAGCTTTCTACATATCGTTGTCTTTTCCTCTTTTCCATAGGATCGATCCCACCGAAGTGTGACACAAAACCTTCTTTACTACTTTATAAGTGTCATAATTAGGTGGTAGAGGCTACCTCTACATGGATTCCCTAAGTAGATCATTTCCTACATTTTGGTGTACATGTTGTTATTTTTGACTTTAGGCTTGGGAGTCCTTGTTAGTCTCGCCATGATTACATATTGAAGCCTCATTCTTCTTGTTAAGCATCATTCTTGGCCTTACCCATGGGACTCCCTAATGAGCACAATTTGTTGTCTTTCAAGCTAACTTTAAATTTTGAAAGAAACATCCAATGAGACTATTTATTTTCAATCTCGTCTGGATTACTTGAGAAACGTAGCCCCCCTAGAGTCTTCTTTAAGCCCTTTTTAAACTCTCTAAAATTGAAAATATTGTCGAGTGATCTTGTTTCTCTTCACGGTCGCCAAAATCAAATTTCAAGGCACATCTGTCCGATAGTAGTTTACCCCTTTTTCGGTCGAGATGGCTAATTTTATGAATAAATGTATGCTCTAGGAACTTTGGTTGGTTAGAAGAGTATTCTCATACATAATTTTAACCTTTTGTCAGACCTAAGGGGGTAAATTTTCAAAAAACGAGCATTCTCCTTGGTTTTGGTTTATCTCTTTTTCAGGCCTTGGAGATTATTTACAAAAAAGGAACCCCCCTTGGAGTCCATAATTAATCCCTTTTCAAAATCCCTAAATATGAAAAGATAGTCGAGTGACCTTGTTCCTTCACACTCGTTAAATTGGTCTAGAAGAACATCTACTTGGCATGAGTTTAACCCTTTTTCCAGTGACTAGATTATTCAGGAAAAAGGTACACCTCGGGAGATTCGTCTTTCCAGGAGAGTTCTCCTCAATTATATTTTATACTTTTTGGGCTAAGGAGACTAAACCTAGAAAAAATTTGTGAGTCCATAGTTAAGCTCTTTTCAAACTCCTTAAAATTGAAAATATCATAGAGTGATCTTGTCTCAACCACACTCATTAAATTTTTTTTGAAGAGATGTCCTTTCAGTGCAAGTTTAACCCTTTTTTGAGCCGATTGGACTAATTGCGAAAAAAGGTACTCCCTGGAATCTTCTTTTGATATTTTTCAGACTCTCTAAACATGAAAAACTACCGAGCTTTCCTTATTTGGGCTCATAAAATTCACATGGAAGGAGTCTTGTTGTGTCATGTTTCATTGCATTGTGGGTCTTATCTTTATGTCTTTGGCCTAATTACAACTCCAAGTTTCTCTCAACTGAACCTTTAAAGTATTCCTCATACGCAAGCCTTGCAACACTTTTTTCCCTTTGCGATCTGACACCTTGACCCATGGAGGAATTTTCCTCAAGTGTCCTTTTCCTACACATGTCTCCTTTCTCTAAGAATCAATATGTTCTATGCGCTTGGAACTAGTTTTCTTGCTTGCAACACTCATTCCTCCTTTGTGACGTAGCATTCTTTTATTCCTTTTCAAGCTCATTTAAAAAATTGAAAAAGAAAAAAAAAATCAAATTTTCCAAAAAGAGGGGATGAAAAATATACATTCTTTTTTCTTAAAGCAAGATAGTCACCCTTGGACAAAGCACATCCTTTTGTTTGTTCGTCAATCATTGGGATCTAGTATGACCTTAGCAAGTCATTCTCTCTACATAGAGTTGTGTCCTCCTCCATTTGGTTACTCTTCCAAACATATGGAGAGTTTGTGGTGACTCCTGCATCACAAAATTATGTCAATATTACTTTGCCTAAGTCTGATCATATCTCATTCCTTTTTCCAAGGGAAGTTTTATCCAACCTGATTCAGCCTTTTTGTAGTTTATCTCTTAACTTCCATGAGTCAGCCATCCCATGAGTCCATTAAAGTCTAGATTCAAAATAAACAAAGTTCTCTGCCTAATCATCGAGATCCTCTAGTCTTTTCCCAACGACTTGTCTAAGACCTAAGGGTAGTGAGTCTTACACTCCCATTGTACTCATACCTAAGTTTTGAATATCTTGAAGTTGTTGCTCAAGCTATGAAGTCCTCATCTCGAGCTACAGGCATCGCTACCTTCTTGAAGATGCATATTGTACTTATATATCTTCAAATTATTTTGAGATCTATATCTGTTGTGTATTGCTTGCAACTGATATAGTGGCAAAACCCCCCTATGGACTACACTAGGGTTATAAAGTGCAGGAGGAGATAACCATCTAAATTCTCCTACTTTTAACAATTATCACGACAGTACCCCACATTCATGCATAAATTACAAAGTATAGGGATTTGGTATTCTTACCTTAAACTCTGTTTCCAGTGTCGATCCCTTTGCATTTAGTTGTTCCTCAACTGCAAATATCTTCCCAAGGATAACTTGCATTCATCAAAATACAAACAAGAAACTACGAACATGCATTCTATATATGAATTAGTGGGTTAGACGTCATAATGAAATGCAAATCAAACATGAATATTGAACACATCATATGGAGGGACGGGAAAAGTACTTCTTTATATTAATCTCACAAAGTCACTTACAAAATGAGATCTATAGTTGCTCCTCGAACCCAGTCCTGGGCTCCTCTTCACCAATATCCAACTACTTCCACGTATATTTCTCCTCTTCACCTCTCTCTAGGAAATGGATTAGGTTCGTAATGGAGGAAAAAGGCTAGAATAGGGAATTTTGGCTCAAAACTCACAATGTGGCTGCAAATTCTTGGGGCAAGGGGGGATTATGAAATGGGTAGAGTTCCACTGCTTTCATGCTTATTCTAGGAATGGGACCCCAAAACCTTATTTTATATGCCAAAAAGATAGTTAGTCTGTTGGGTGACGGGCTATGGGCGGTGAATTGGTTAGGAAACTACCCAAAAGCCCGTATCCCCTTGCAACTTTTTAATTTTTTCAACTTTTGTGGGTATACGCGAGATCTATTGGTGCAGCTAGCATACTTACGCAAGTTTTAGTTTTGCAGCAAACATGTGTACGTGGGCAGTAGTGATGCAGGGCACATACATCTTTAAAAATAATGTTTTTTAAGAAGATCTTGCAATGATGGCTTGCCAAAAATAGCAAGTAAGATAGCCTGATGTCAGGTATGCATATGTGGTGAAATTTAGGGTTATAACATATGCCCCCTAATGTGTGAGGTCAAAAGAGCATCTGATGGCCAAAATACATTACAAATATTCACCAACGTATGAAGCGAGTGAGCCCAGGACCAGAGTTCGGGAGGTGCCATCTGAAAAATAACAATTGTCTCATCAAGGCGGGCATACCCATGCTCAGGATGAAATAAATCATGGATTTCAATCAAATAAACTACATATCCATGTCATATAACTATATAAAGTGTAGCCGTGAGCAATACACATCGGATCTACATCTCAAAATCAAATATATACATATATAGTATCCATCTTCAAGAAGCCAATGATGCCTGATGGCTGGAGATGAGGCCTTCAGATCTCAAGCAACAACTTCAAGATCTTCATAACTCGGGTAGGAGTGTAATGTGAGTGTACGAATTCACTACCCAGAGGTATTCGATGGCTCGTCAGGGAACAGACAAAAGGATCTCGGTGATCAGGCAGAGAACTTCAGTTATTTCGAAGAAGGACTTGATTGGACTTTCAGGATGGTTGGGCATGAGGGAATGAGACAAACTACAAAAAGGTCGACTCAGGCTTAGTAAAAACCTCCCTTGGACAATATCATGACAGATGCTCAAACTCAGGCAACATGACATTGACATAAGTTCATGATCCAAGACACGACGCAAACTCTCCATATGTTTGGAAGAATACCAAACAGAGGAGGACATAGCTCCATGTAGCGAGAAAAAATTCCTAAGGTCATATTAAATCCCATAGCTTGAAGAAAAAACAGAAGGATGTGCTTTTTCCAAGGGTGACTCATTGTGCTTCCATAAAAAGAAAATACTTTTCCCATCCTATTTTTGGGGTATATTTGATTTTTTTTTGTCTTTTTCAATAATTTTGGAAAGCTTGAAAAAGAATAAAAGAATGATACGTTACAAAGGAGGAACGAGTGTCACAAACATACTAGTTCCCAGTGCAAGGAACACACTGATGCTTAGAGCAACGAGACATGTGCAGGAAAAGGACACTTGGGAAAATTCTTCCATGGGTCAAGGTGTCAAGACACAAATGCAAAGTGATACAAGGCTTGCGTATAAGGCATGCTTCAAAGGTTCAGTTGATAGCAACATGGAGCCAACATTAGGCCAAAACACAGGAATGAAAATGCGGTGAACAAGACACAATGATAATGCCCTTCAATGTAATTTTAACGATCCTAGAGAAGGTAAGCTCGCAGGTTTTTCATTTTTTAAGAGTCTGAAAAAGTGTAAAAGAAGACTCCACTAGGGTACCTTTTTCGAAGGTAGTCTAGTCAGTTCGAAAAAAGGGGTAAACTAGCACTGAAAAGACGTCTATTCAAAACCATTTTAACGAGTGTGACAAAGACAAGATCACTCGACAATCTTTTCAATTTTAAGGAGTCTAAAAAGAGATTAATCTAGTCGGTCCGAAAAAAGTAAAATTTGCTGAAGAGAACTCTCCCGGTGAGACGAATCTCTTGAGGTGTAACTTTTTCCTCCTTAATCTACAGGCCGAAAAAAGGGGTAAGTTCATGCCAGTATATGTTTTCTGAACCAATTAACGAGTGTGAAAGAATAATGTGACTCGACGATATTTTCACATTTAAAGAGTCTAAAAAGAGATTTAACTATGGCGAGTGTGAAAGAACAAGGTGACTCGATGATATTTTCACTTTTAAGGAGTCTAAAAAGAGATATAACTATGGAATCTATAGGGAATGTTATTCTAGACCAGTTTAACAAGTGTGAAGGAACAAGGTCACTCGAAAATCTTTTAAATTTTAGGGAGTATGAAAAGAGCTTAACTATGGACTCCGTGGGGGTTCCTTTTTCGAAAATTTAGTCCCTTGGGCTTGAAAAAAGGGTTAAAATTATACCTAAGAATACTCTTCTAGAAAACCGAAGTTCCTAGAGTACACCTTTGTTCATACAATTGACCATCCAGACCAAAAAAGGGGTAAACTACCACTAGACAGATGTTCCTTCAAGTTTTAGTTTGGCAAGCGTGAAGGACAACAAGATCGTTCGACAATCTTTTCATGTTTATAGAGTCTGAAAAGGGCTTAAAGAAGATTTGTTTTTGTTTGGGAGTCCTGAGGCTGAGGTCAAGAGTGATTATCAATCATGCAAATGAGGCTCAAACTTGTAATCAGGACAAAACTAAGAATGACTCTCGAGCCTGAAGTCGTCAAAGACAACATGGACACCAAAATGCAACCAAGATCTATATAGGGCATCCATGAAGTGGTAGTCTCTACCACCAAATTAAAACACTTATTAATAAAAAATGATGGTTTTGTGTCACAATTCGGTGGGATCGATCCTATGGCAAAGAGAAAAAGACAACAAGATACAAAAAGTGGAGGTGGAATCCTAACTTAAATGAAAAAGTTGGAAAAATGAATTTTACCAAAGGACCTTCAAAAGTGACCCATCTCTCAAAAAGTTTCCTTAACCAAAAGTGGGGTATGTCATAACATGCAATAAGAAACTCAAGAACCATGCTAAACAATTTTCAAGCCAGAAAAAATGACAAAAGGGTTCAAAAACTGACAAAAAGGGCCAAAAAAGTCTATAAATAGAAGCTTGGCAACTCATTATCACCATTGCAATTTGATAATTGACCAAAAAGCCAAAAACACCCCTTTTCTAAAAAAACTGATTTCGGGAGCTTCAGTGGATGAAATGAACTTCCGCTCAGACCAAGTAAGTAAAAATCAACCCCTCTTGCAATTCAATACTTCCCTTCTTTGTTTATTTTATTTTTTAGGGGGGAACACTCTTAAAAAAGGGTGGCCTTGCATGTACGTGGGATGTCCAAGGACAACACGCATATTCCCATGGGAAGAAAACAATTTTCCCGTGTGTATACGTGACTGTGCTCAATACAACCCGCCTACACCCTCAAACACAAGGAGTTTAACTCTCTTTTGAACTTGTCATTTTTTAGGATGTATGTCCATTGGAGAGAGAGGGAGCATGAGGACATTGATATATTGATCGATGAGGACCCTGCAACTATGGCCACATTAAGGGAATGAGGTTTGTTTAATTTCTTATGGTGTCCATTCATGAGGGCACAACCCAGGCTATTGAATTCCTTGGTAGACTACTGGCATCCTAACGTTGAGGCCTTTATACTGGAGGTTCACTCATTGACTCCAACAACTGAAGATATCTACTTTCTAACTGGCCTCTCGAGGAGAGGAGAGCCAGTCAACTTCCGTACTTCCCCCTCCGAGCCTCATAACATTGCAGAGTTGATCGAATTACATTGCCAGACGGGAATTGATAAGGTAGGTTCTCAGGTGTTGATCCACAAGATTTCCAACCTATCACTGAAAGTGATATTTTAACTCATTGGGCAGATCACTGGATCCATGGATTTACATCAGGACTCCTAGGCGCACATGCATTGTGCAGTGCATTTCTTGAATGCACGAATCTTTGACTGGAGTACAACCATGCTAGACTGGATGAAGAGACAGCTCACCGAGTGTCGTGGGTGGGAGAACAAAAACTTTGGATTCAGGACTATTTTATGCTTGTTCATTTTCGAGAGGGTACCTATCCTTTGTCCATGAGAGACAATGCGGGGGCATGTGGCCTCCGCCCTAGCTGTGTGTAGATGGGCGGCATTGCTGCCACGATAGGGGGGCAGAAGGACTATAGAGGAATTTGACGACACATTATTTGACTGGTGGTCTCGGCAGATTCCGGATATAGAGGACTACCCCTATGATGGGATCAACTTCTCCAGGGATCCTGATATTCCCTTACCTCCCAGAGTTGAGCGAGGAGAGATGGGTAAGTTTTTACTTTCAAAGTTATTTTTTTATTTTCTTTTTTATATATATCATTTTTATGTGTACCAGAGTATCTGAAAACCTTGTATTTGTTATGTACATATGTGGGACCAGTGCATCCAACAGACTTCATGAGAACCAGGAGGCTTCCTCAACCATAGGTAGCACTAGCATCAACCACCGGATCAGTAGCAGCAGCAGCAGGGGTACCTCCAGCTGGAGAGGTTGAGAGAGTATTGAGACGAGTGGAGCGCAACCTCACCATGCTCACTCACGCAATCCCTATGGAAGAGATCGAGGATATGCCACCATCGATGAAACCTCACGTAGTTGGGGTGCCACGGACCTAGGTCCAACTTTTTCAGCGTTTGGCCAACATCGTGGTTCACTATGGCAGGGCCAACAAGCCCCGCCCTTAGCTTAGGATGGACTACTTACATGTCGAGGGAAATTTTGTATATTTTTTAGGGCATAAGCCCTATGACATGTACTGGATTTGTATTTTTGAGGCGCTTGCGCCCACCTATGTACTCTGAAACTTTTGATATATATGTGCATATTTACATATTTTTTGTCTTATGGTTACATTTATTTACAAATGTATTTACATGTGTATGTGTGTGATTTCTCTTACATGTGTGCAATATGCCAATCTAATACATGATTAGCTAGGGTATCTATGAATTGATTCAATCTCCTAGGAACATGGATATACGTAATGTAATCAAAGCATCGTTCTAAGAGGTGTACCCTAAGGAACCATCAGTGTAGAGTAGGATAATAAACGTGGTAAACCGCATTTAACTAGGACACAACCAGTTGTGCATCTAAGTAGACCTGGAGATGAGAGATACCATGCGACAAAGTGTCATGAAGAAACTCTATTACTGCACTATACTCGATGACATTGTTTGTGGCATCACCTAAACAGATACCTCCAGAAGATAGCAACTAGCCTTTAGGTGTGAAGATAACCCAATATGTGGAAGCAAGCCTCCGAGTGTGTCACCTAGCACCATCTGTGAACCCAATGGACACCTCTGATTCACTTGACATCTACCACAGTGAAAAATATAACATAAAAAATGACACGTTCATAAAAGAAAAAAGACAAAATCTAACAGTGTATAAGAACTATACATATGTACAATAAGTCACCCAAGGAGACCCACCTATAAGTAATACTTCTGGAGGTAGAGCCCATTTCTAGACTTTGCCAAATCTTTCCCCTCAAAGTCAACTAGATGATAATCATCCTTATTTAAAAACTCCTTCATAATGAAAGGTCCAAAGCACATAGGTTTGAACTTGCCTTCCCCTAGGAGGTCCTTATCTTGGTCATAGACCAGGACAAGGTCACCTTCAGAGAAATCCGAGGACAAACGAACCGATCATACTGACACCTGACTCTTTGTTTGTGAGCCTTGTTAGCCAAGGATGCATCTTAATGATGCTCATCAAGTTGCTCGAGATATAATAAAATCTCTTCAAGTGGTGAAGTGTCTGGCAATAACTGTGCTGCTAAATTTAGAAACGGGATCTGGCACTCTAAACGAGTTGAAAAGGTGAGAAACTAGTGGCAGTCTTCACAGACTTTTGGTAGGCCCACAATGTCGAGTTAAACATCAAATGCCAATTAGACTTGGCCGAATTGATCGTTTGTTGTAGAATGGTCTTGAGAGACTTATTCAAATCTTCTACTTGACCATTCGCTTGTGGGTAGTAAGGTGATGAATACTCTTGCCTCAACCCAAGATTTGATGTTAACTTAGAAAACATTTTGTTCTAAAAGTGACTACCATGGTCAGCGACAATCTCCTTCGGGATGTCGAACCTTGCTATTATCTGGTTAAACAGAAAGAGAGTTGTTTTTTCTCCATCATCCTTGAATGTTGGCATAGCTTCAACCCACTTTGCGAAGTAGTATACTTCTACAATGATATAATGGTGCCCCCTAGATGAAGGAGGGTGGCATGTAGTGTAATCAGTACCCCACTTGGTGAAGGGGCCAACGGTAATGATGGGAAACATAGGAGCGGGGTGTGCCCTCATCTTCTGAGAGAATATCTGACACGGGTGGAACTTCTTCACCAATTCAATGCAATCTTTGATCAACGATATACAAAAGTAACCGGCTCATAGAATCATATGGGCTCTCGAAAACACAGAAAAATGACCAACACATGCTCCAATGTGGAAATCGTTAAGAATGAGTTCCGCTTCTTCATCAGTGAGACACCAATGAAGGATGCAATCTATACCTCAACGATACAAAGTGTCTTCAAGAATAAGATAGTTTTTTTCGTAATGGTGTGTACGTCGATGCTCATCACGAGAATCAGAGGCGGGGCACTTCAAAGTCTAGATATAGACTATTATATCTCCATAACAGGGGTCTGAATATGCGATCAAAAAAACATCTCTTTTAATAGGCGACTCTTCAGGTATAACATCACCTTACTCGACCGGAAGTTCTAAGATGAGTTCCGCAAATACCAACGAATTTTTGGATTTCACAGAAATAAAATCCAAGTCAAATTCCTAGAGGATAACTATCCACCTACTGATATTTCCACTGATTACACATTGTGTCAACACATATTGGAACGGATTCACAATGGAAATGACACTCGTCTTGTGAAACATGATATAATGATGGAACCGTTGGATAGCATGAACTGCTGCCAACATAAGTTTATCAACATGGGAGTAGTTGAGTTACGGTCCAACCATGCCTCTCCTCATGTAGTAAATTACTTGCTCTTCAAGCAAATCATCCTCTTGAACCAATACCATATCGATGGTCGACTCTACAGCAGCCATGTATAATAAGAAATATTTATTATAATTGGGTGGTCGAAGCATAGGGTCAAACGTGAGGGTGTGTTTCAATGCTTTGAAAGAGCACTAAGCGGCTTCATCCCAATGGAAAGGAATGTCCTTCTTCAGTAAACACATGAACTCTTTTCTGATCTCGACATAGTTTGTGATGAAACACCGTAAAAATTTCACTTTTCCTTGTAAACTCTTAAGCTGAGGGACTGTGCACGGGGGATGAAATTGAACTATCGCCTCAACCTTTAGATGTTCAACCATGATCCCTATTTTTGAAACTATGAAACCTAGAAGACAAATTGACATCACACAAAAATAGTATTTTTTTGGGTTCAAGTGAATACGGTAGTAGCGACATTGCTCAAAGATAAGTCGGAGGTGTGTTGGATGATCAGATCTCTTACGAGATCGCGATGCTAAATCATCGAGATAAGCCTCAATTGTGTATTTGAGATTGTGGAAAGCAAAAGACATGGCCCGCTAAAAAGTGGATCCAATGTTTTTTAGGCCAAAAGGCATCTTCCAATAAGAAAATGTACCCCATGAACAAATAATCATTATTTTATGCTAGTCTTTCGGCTTGATCTGTATCTGATTGTATCCTAAAAAACCATCCATGAAAGAAAAGACCTCACAGCCTATGCATTCATCAATGAATGTGGTGAGTAAATTATCTTTGGGACATTCCTTGTTCAAATCATCGAAATCCATACATACGCAAAGTGTTCCCTATTTTTTATTGACTAGAACGAGATTTGACACCCATTGAGTCAACTCGATGGGGTAGATGAAACCAACTTTGATTAGTTTCCCTACTTCAGCCTTAATAGTTGTTTCTTTCTTAGGATTAATCAAATGAAGCTTCTGTCGGACCGGCTTGGCATCAGGATAAGTCATTATTTCATATTCGATGATTATTGGATCTATGCCTAGAATTTCCTTGTAAGACTAGGCAAAGACGTTGCATAATTATTTAAATAAATCCATATATATTTGAATCTCCTCGAGGGAGAAATCCTCTCCGACGAAGACATTCTCCACAATGCTAGGGGTTCTGGAGATATTGATAGGTATAATTTTAGTGATGGTTTCCATATTACCCTTGGCATAAAATGCTTGCATAGCCAGAGGATTAATAGGACAAGACCTATCTCTAGTCATAGTCAACACAAATTCTCCTACCTTTATTCTTCCTAACTTCGGGAGAAAACAAGATCTGTGATGGAGATCATCCCAGGGTCTGTCTGGACCAGTCAATGCCTCTATAATCGCCTCATCAGAGGGCAAGACCAAGTCTAAGGAATTGGTAGTGGCGGGGGAAGCTTGAGCCCAAATAGGCTCGAGAACTGGATCTAACTCTTGTACGATAGTCGAATCGGGGTCAGTCAAATCTTGTTGGACTATAGAGTACGAAAATTTTTCCATGGACAAGGGAATGTACATGCCATGGTGCCTTGTCCCTTCCATCGTGGTCGAAGGGGAAGGAAGAGTGCATAGATCATTAAAGTAAGTCATTGGGAATGACAACACTTGAAAACTTTTAGCCTTGGGTTGGTCAAGGATAGTCGATATGAACTTGACATCACTTGACAGAGGCAGGTAATTGAAAGTACCCATCAAAGGTGGGTGCAAACCAACCCTACACTGACGATGTCAGACTGTGGATTATCAATCATCAGGACTGTGGATGCCCCCGATGAAGAGTCAATATGGGAGAAAGACAATTGATCAATGGACATGATATGTCCCTCGTGTGGAAACAAGAAGACCCGAAACACTGTAGTTACCATTGCATGCATAGCATAGGTCCAACTCCTTCCTAAAAATATATTGTAGTTGAAAGGCGCATTGACTACTTCAACTTTGACACACACGGTCTTTCGTCCTAAATGCACGGAGAAAGAAGGAATGATTCCATGTGGTCTAAATGAACGACCATTGAAAGTGGTAAGAAGAGTAGGTGACATAGACAAAACGGGTTGGCCAATGGCCTTCTAATACACACATGAAATCACGCATGTCGAGGTTCCCTCATCAACCACTGTATGGAAAATATTTTGTGTAAAATATTTCATGGTGTAAGCCGCTACTATATGAAACACAACATGGTATGGGAGACATCGTTTTAAGTCAGTTTTATCAAGAATGATCGTTCTCGAATTACAGGTCTCAACATATCCTAAGGAATCTAACAGAGCCTTTCTTTGCGAAGGGAAGCTCTGGAGGACCTCCAAAGCATACATCACGGAAGGGTTTTGTGACAAATCCCCCACCACAGAGTAGCTATGGGCGGCCCTCACATTTGGATTGTGGGAAGCTTTCTTGAATGCCCCTTTCGGGATGTGTGTCATTGTTTTTCCCAACGTCTTCTCGATCTGGAGAGGAACAGATGGATTTTTGGCTTAATAACCCTTCTCATAAGTGTTTTACATTCCGTAGTTGTGTGTCCTAGTTTCTATATTTGCATCAACTTTCAACATATACACATTCGAGGTCGAGGGATTATTAGACAACGAAGGGGGTCCCTGACTACCCTGTTATCACCCTATAATTTATAGGATCAACTGGTGACTGGAAATGTTATGTCTCTAGTGTTTTTTGTTTGTCAAATGATTTTTCATTATGCAAATAATTTGAGAAAAGAAAGAAAAAAGAAAAGAAAATGAAAGAAAAAAGAAAAGAATGAAAAAGAAAAAAGAAAAGAGAGAAAAAGAATTAGAAAAGAGGGCATAAAAGAATTTCAATAAGAGCCCCATGCAATAACAGTGACTTGGTCCATACATTTCAAGCATGGCCAAGTTCTTTTAAATTGATGTTGATAGGAATAGTGAATAAGCTTGGCTAAACTATTTAATCTTAGCCAAGTGATCTAGGTTAGTTAGTGAATAAATCTAGCCAGTCTGTCTAATCTTGGTCAAGTAGCCCCAGGATAGAGTAAGTTCTTAGCCCAACAGTTTAATCTGGGCTAATTGTCATAGGAAGTTAGGTTACATCATAGGGTAGTTTGCTTGATTTAAATAAAACCAGCTCAATGATCAATGTTGCACAATGTTTTGGATGCTCGAAAATTTGTCTGCCTAACCCCTTGGTGATATAAAGATGTAAAGGCTTGGGAAAAACCCATGATATGCTCTTATCCTAAGTTTTTCAGGGCGCATAAACTTTCATGCCCACATTTATGCACTGCTCATGTA
>SNQJ01S0150835.1:5067-26857 GCA_010110895.2 Picea sitchensis
TTTTGGAGATGATAAATCCCCAATAGTCCTAGTTTTGGAACTCTCTATGATACAAATGGATTCAAAATAAAAATTTAAAGACTTCAACCCGAGATTTATGTCATTGATAAATAAAATCTCTACCACTTCAAAACCTGCTAATGATGTATCTATCGAGTTTTATACTTCAAATCTGTCAGTTTCAATGGCAATGTTTGTAAAGAGAGACAAGAAAGCTACTTTGGAAGAAATATTCAAAGAAGCTATACAAGTGGAGAAGGATATGCTAATCTTAAAAGGAAACCTAGATCAGACCCCAATCCACACACAAAAAAAGTTGTGTTTAACTAAACCTTCCATAGAGAAAAAGGATGAAGATGTTATGGATATGGAGAGCCTACAAAGGATTGTAAAGAAGTTATCAAATGGAATTGTTAACATGAAAGGAATAATGGGTTAGTTACTTCCAACTGTAAGAAATTAATATGAACATAATGATATCTTAAGCTTCACAAGTTAATATTATAAATATTTTTTCAAGAATGTGAGAATTTGCATGTAAATGCTAATAAATTAAAAATTTAATAAATATAAAGAAAAGTCTTAAGAATAAATCTCTAAAGATTTTTTTAGATGAAAAATTAAAGTCTTTTTTTAAATGTTTAAACCATCCAAACTATTAATATCCTATACAAAATATAATGATAATGATCATCTTATAATAATGAAAATATTATTTATTATTGAAAAGTCTTAAGAATAAATATCTAAAAACTATTTTAAGATGAAAAAATGAAGTTTTTTAGAACTTGCATGTCAATGTTATAAATTAAAACTTTAATAAATACAAAGAAAAGTCTTGAGAATAAATTTCTAAAGACTTTTTTAGCTAAAAAAAAATTGAAGTCTTTTTTAAATGTTTAAACCATCCAAACTATTAAGACCAAGACCATAGACAAAATATAATGATGATCATCATCTTATAATAATGAAAATATTAATAAAAACTATTTTAAGCTGAAAAAATGAAGTTTTTTAGAACTTGCATGTCAATGCTATAAATTAAAACTTTAATAAATACAAAGAAAAGTCTTGAGAATAAATCTCTAAAGATTTTTTTAGCTAAAAAAAAATTGAAGTCTTTTTTAAATGTTTAAACCATCCAAACTATTAAGACTAGACCCTAGACAAAATATAATGATGATCATCATCTTATAATAATGAAAATATTAATCATCATTGAAAAGTATTAAGAATAAATCTTTAAAGTTTTTTTTTTTTTTTTAAATTGAGATATTTTTGAAAATGTTTAAACCATTCAAACTATTAAAACTCCACAAAATATAATAATGATGATCATCTTAAAATAATGAAAATATTAACCATTATTGAAATATTTTATTTTATTTTATTTATGAATCACATTGAAATATTTGTTTGTTATTAATATTTTTTAATATTTTATATCAATTCCATGTAAAAAACTTAAAATAAAATACAAATATATTTAGAATTATCTAGAATTATGATTATATGATGTAATTGAAATATTTGTTTGTTATTAATATTTTTTAAATATTTTATATCAACTCCATGTAACATTAGAATCAAATATAAATATATTTAGAATTATCTAGAATTATATGATGTAAAATCAATGTAACAATTTTTTAATCAACAATTCTTATGACCTGTAGGACCCAACCTTCCATAAGGTGTGTAAAATAAATTGTGTACAAACGAGGCGGGCATGCCCCATGCTCCTGTCATGTAACTCAAAAAGAAGGGTTTGTATAGTGACTGAAACTGTGGTTGATGTAGATCACTGCAGTGCCCTCAGGGGCGGTTCTGATAAAAGTAGAGGATGAGTCTGGTGAGGAACATACTCTGAACAGTGGGCAAGGATACCTATAAGAAGTATCACGGATGTTGTGGGCATTGATAGCCCAGGCAAGTTCAGAGGTCTTCGCCGGATATAAGAAAAAACTGTAGTAGTCGCAAAGTAAGACCCAACATAACATGAGAAAGTGTTGATGTCAAATGTTATGGGGGTCAACAACAACAGGGAGAAATTATGGTTCTCCCTATGCCATCTGAGACCTCTCTTTGGAAAGGAAATGAGAGTTAAGATATTCTCGCCCTTCTGGAAACTGTGCTGACGTCGACAAAAGGGGGATGCAACTCCAAGAAGCAAAGGGCTTCGAGAAATCTACTAGGTGAGGTTAGGAACTGAGGAGGTACATGAATGAAGTCAAGATGTATGGAGACTTCAAGACTTCCCTTGGTTGGGGATATATGGGAAGGATAAGTGGCCACAACCGTTCAACTAGGTTGAGTGTCAGGGTGACAACATTACGGGGGATAAGCTATGCCAGAGGCGAGACAAAGTGAAAAAACTCAGAGAACAGAGGTAGATGGACTATGGGATACTCAGAGTATATGGACGATGTCAATAGGAGTAGATGATAAGGAGTTCCCCAACCAAGGGTGACATGGGTTGCGTTTTCCAAAAAGGAAGATGGTCACCAAAGGTGGCGACAAAAAGATATGTAAATGCTAGAAACAAAGGATTTCTACAAGTACCAAATGAATAAAGAATAATTTGGGATGAGTGTACAAATACATAAACGGGTGCCCCAATGCAATATGGTTGGGTCAGTTATGGTGCAATTTTCTTGGAGAACTGGTGGAGGTTGGGGGGCCCATGGGTGAGTTTCTATATGAGGTAGATGAAATGGAGGGAAATTTGCGAATGAGCAAACTGATGGTGGATGACATGGAGGGTTAATGATACTATGGAGGTGTAGTCAAAATAGAACCATGAAGAGATAACTTGGGAGTCCATTGGGAAATCTAGCAAAATGAGGAGAAGGAGTATGTGGCTGATTTACGACGTGATGTAAGACTATCGGGACTCCCATCCCTAAAGGGTTGAAAAACAACATGAGTGTTGAAGTGCCAAGGGGTGCTATGAATGAGACAACTCATGTGGTGGAGAGTGCTACCGGGTGACAGTACCCAAAATGAAAAGGAGGTGGCGATACTGTAGAGCTAGATATGGGGACCCTAAAGGTGTATTTCAGAGGGTGTGACTGGAGATGCAATTGAGATTCAGAGGGAATGATTACATGCCAGTGTTGATTATATACTTGAAGGGGTTGCATGGATGTATGATGACTAAGTACCTGCACACATGAAAACCAAATACCCGATGTGAACAATATCTAAAGAGAATCGAACATACAAACATGTATTTGATAATTTTGAACATGAGCATGTGTACCTGGACGGGGTATGAAAAAAATGGCGCCCTAGGGGCTAAGGATAAAAAATGGCCCAAGGACTATCTTGACATAGATGATGGGATGTTGATCATGTGGCTGAAGAAGGATCGAAAAACGGACACCTGGAGCTCTCAGAATGCAGTTTGGAATTTTGGCTAAAAAGGGCTATATATAGTTGTAGGGCCCACATTGCCACCTCATTTGTACTTGTTGTTGGAGTGACTAGATGAGAGGTATTCAGAGGATATTTGGATATTCTGGGAGAATGAGGCAACCGATTCAGGACAAGCAAGCTTCAGGTTAGTATTCTTATCGTCCTGGATAGAAGTAGGTTTTCAATTTGTTAGAAGGGCCTGTACGAAGGGCCCCCCGGTGTGCGGGAAATCCAGAAATACGTACGCACGGGTGTGCACCTGTTATCTAGATATTCGCACATGGGTGTGCCCATAGGGGGGAAAAATGCACGCATGGTATGCACGCCTGTTTGCTACAGCTGCGCATGGGTGAGTGGCTGTGTAGTGGACAGGCACATTGTGATGCATGCCTGTGTCCGTGACAGGGGTGCATGGAGGCTCCTTTATATGGCGGATAGCGGTGCACTCATGTGCACCTGTGGGATGAATAGGCGCGCATGTGTGCGCGCTTGTGGGGTGAATAGGCATGCATGTGTGCGCACCTGTGGGATGAACAGGTGCGCATATGTGCGCGCCTATGGGTTAAATAGCCGCACCTTGGGGGAAAGGTTGATGGGTGAAAAAATCATATTTTTTAGAGATTTTAATGTGTTTATGTTCGAGATGGCTAATCTAGGACTGTATTTATGTGGTTGCAGGTGATCATTTGTATGATGTCGGTCCACTGGCAAGAGCGATTCGGGAAATCTACTAGGTACTATTCTAGAGAGAACTTTATGTCAGGCTATGTAGTGAGTATCGGGGCTATGGATGCTTTAGTTCATCGATGTGTAGAAACGATGATTATGAGGGTATATGGGTCACTTGTGACTCAGCGAATCAATGGTGTTCAGCTGAGGATTATGGGGAGGGCACTGGTAAGAGAGAATTTTTCCTGGGGCTTGATGCTACATGCCAAGATGGTAGGGCAGCTGGACAGATGTCGGACTACGGACTCAGGGGATTTTGCCTTTGGGTCCATCTTGGTGGCCTGGTTTTTGGAGAGGGTATCGATGTTGCGCCCTAAAGTTTTATTGGGCGCACCTGGTGCACGAGAGCCATGACTGATGCCGTGGTCGATGATTTTGGTTCGCCACGGTGGTGGTGAGGGTGGCCATTTTTTCATGGCCGAGGCAGCATAGGTGTGGCAGCAAATGCCTCTGATCATACTACGGTATCTGTATTGTGGAGTGGATTTCTAGGGTGATCTGTATATTGTGTTACCTCCGGGGGAGGTGTTCGACCACCGAGGTATGTTTATGATTTTGATATGTTGATTTGCGATATAGTATGACATGTGTATTTTGGATAGATGTTGATACTATTGTTTGGTTGTTTGTATGTGTAGATGTGGGACTTCGTGGGCATGAGGTTGATATGGTGAGAGCACCAGCTTGTCAGGAGCCGGTGAGACTGCCGCAGGGAGAGCCGCGGGAAGGAGAGAGACGTCGGCATGAATACATTGAGGCGAGACCAGCCGGTGACGAGAGAGCAGCTAGGAGACATCCCTTTGACAACCTTGGTGCTGAGCCATCGTATGCTCCTCTGGCAGAGGCCGGGGGAGATTTTGAGGATATTCATCGCCGCTTAGAGATGGTGCTCCAAGGATTGCCTAAGGGCATGTGGTCATGCATGCAGGACAAGGGTGTCCTAGAGGAGTTTGTTGGATTTCCACTGATGTGGCAGACCGATGAGTAGCATTAGTAGGTGATGCGATGACCGGGTGACTACCTCTAGGTCTGGAGGGATCGATAGTGGGTGGGGCACCACTGCTTGAGGGAGGGATAGGAGGTGGTACTCTAGAGGCACCTTGAGTGTCTCTCTATGTATTTTGGTATTTTATATATAGGCTGGTGAGCCCATTTTGGTGTAGTGACACCAGTTTTGTACCGAGATGCTTCACTAGCCTGCGGATTTTGTATATGATGTATTCTATGTGTATGTAAACATTTTGATGGCACTGTTGACCGAGTTATATATATATGTGTGTGTGTGTGTGGATATACATTTTGAGGTCTTTGTGATGTTTACATGTGTGTGTTTTAATGTTATTTATGATGTCTAATCTATATTTGTTGTGATAGGCTCTTGATGGTTTATGTGTGTGTAAAAGTATCTTGATGTGATATATGCTAATCGAGTATAATGATAGATAGGTTATCTGTGATTTGATTCAATTGTCTTGGAATATGTGTAAATGTAATGAAATCAAAATGTCGAGATAAAAGTCTAACTTGCAGGTATTTGTGAAAAAGGAAAGGATCGCAGACACAGTACACATTATTGAGTTGGAGGACAACTAGTTGTGAGTCAAGTAAGATGCTAAGGTGACGAATACGATGATGGCTGGCATCGGAGAGGAGGCCAATGACGACAGTGTACTCAGCTTGGTTGTTGGTTGTTGAACCCAAACATATGCTGCTAGAGTAGAGCAGGTCATGTGAGGGGGTATAGAGGACCTAAGCTGTCAAAGCAAGATTTTGTGTCCAACGACTAGCGCCATCAGTGTAATTGATGTGGTAGGCCGATGGAGGAAGCATATGTCAATAACAAAAATGATAGCTTAGACGTGAGGTATGGAAAAAAGATTAAAAACACTATAAAAGAAATAACCTAATGTAGAATGGCTATGCTTAGGTGTAAAATTTCTTTAAGTATAGCCCATTGACAGGTTCTTTGAGAGAGAGGCCATCAGGAGAAGCCAGGATGTATGCACCTTTGGTGAGGCAATGTTGGATAATGTAGGGGCCATTCCATAGTGACTTGAATTTTCCATAACCGATGGTATCGTGAGCGATATCGTAAGCAAGGACGAGGTCGCCTTTGTGCAATGAGCTAAGGTTGACATGGCGATCAAAGGTGGCTTTTGACCATTTTTTGGCTGCCTCATTGTTCTATAATGAAGATCGACGATCTTCATCCAGGGACTCTAAGTTCAACAAATGCTGCTCCATTGGAGCAGTGTCGGGTAATAGCTCAATTGCGGTGCGTAAGGTGGGAATTTTTCACTCTATAGGAAGAGTGGCCTCAACCCCATGGACTAGATGAAAGGATGTGAAACCAATAGCCATTTTCAAGGCTGTACGATAAACCCATAGCGTGGAAAATAACATATGATGCCAATTGGTCATATGTTTGTTAACTGTGCACTATAACATGGTCTTGATGACCTTGTTAAATGCTTTGACCTGTCTGTTAGACTGAGGGTAATATGGTGAGGCGAACTCGTGGGAGAATCCCAACCGTGATGAGAGTTTGACAAAAATCTCATTCTCGAAATGTTTCCCGTGATCGAAAGCTAGTTGGAGTGGTACTCCAAAGCGGGATATGACGTGATTAAAAAAAAAATGCGCTGCAGTGTCAGCAGTGTTGTTGAAGGTGGGCATGGCTTCAACACATTATTTGAAGTAATCGACTACGACGACGATGTATTTGTGTCCATTGCTGGATGGGGGGTTACAAGTCATGAAGTCGATGCCCTATTTATAAAAGGGGCCTACAGTAATGACTGGGTGGAGAAGAGCAAGTGGATCTTGTGCTTTGTTGGCGTAAAGCTGACATTTATTGCATCGCTTCACAACATGAATGCAATTGTGAAACAATGTAGGCCAAAAGTAACCTGCTCATATGATTTTCTAAGCAGTGGACATTCCCGAAAGATGGCCCCCACACGTGCTGCCATGGTAGCCATTCACTACTCTATCGGCCTCGTCAATAGTCAAGCATCGACGAAGTATGGTGTTGACCCCTCGCTGATATAAGATATCTATGATGAGGAGATATCGGGGGGCCTAGTGGCAAATACAATGACTATCATCTTGTGAGAGGTGGTTACCAAAATTTTGGGTTCATAGGTAGACGAGGAGGTCGTCGTACCAAGGATCATCCGAAGTGATATAAAAGAGATGTTCATCAGGATAGTCAGTATTGATGGGGGCACTGGTAGTATCAGAGGGGAAGGCCATGACAAGTTCGGTGAGGACGAGAGATTTCTTTCTCTTAGGTGTTGAAAATTCGAGATCGTACTCCTAAAGGATAATGATCCATCGGGCAAATTTTCCATTAATTTGCCGATGACTAAGCAAGTATTGAATGGGGTTGGAATTTTCTATGACTTTATCCGTGCAAAGCAGAATGTAATGACGTCATTTTTGGGCTGCAAGGGCTAGTTTCTCTTCGTGATTATACTTCAAGGGTGGCCCTGAGAGGTTTTTACTAATGTAGTGAATGACATGATCACGATCCTCATCAATGATTTGAATGAGAACTCATGCTACTGAGACAACTGATGCTAATATGTAGAGGATATAGTTGTGATTATAGTCAGTTGAACTAATTAAAGGGGCATTAGAAAGTGTCATTTTAATATCGTCGAACGCTTGTTGGGCATGTTCATCCCAGTCAAATGGGATGTCGTGGCGTAGTAAGCGAAGGAAATTGTGTGCACGAATGTCATAGTCTAGGACAAATCGTCGTAGAAAGTTAGCTTTTCCTTGTAGGCTCTAGAGTTGGCGTAAATTCTGGGTGGGTGGAATTTCTATGACGGCCTGGAATTTGAGGGGGTCCACGATAATACCGCTTTGGGAAACAATGAATACGAGGAGGTGCCCGACAGTGATGCAAAAATCACACTTGAGGGGGTTTAAGCAGATGTTGTACTGACGACACCGTTGGAAGATGATGCGTAAATCATCAATATGATGGGTGCATTTTTTGGATCGAGCTGTGAGGTCTTCCATGTATGCGAGGATGATATGAGCTAGATCATGAAAAATATATGTCATGGCCCATTGGAAAGTTTCCCTATCATTTTTTAAACCAAAAGGCATGATGCGGTATGCAAAAGTACCCCAAGGGGTGGTGAATGTGGTTTTGTATTGATCGACTGGGTGGATTAGGATTTGGCTATAACTAGAGAAACTGTCCATGAAGGATAGAGCCTCATGGCCTGTGCAATCATCGATAATTTGATCAATGAAAGGTGTTGGAAAGTTGTCTTTGGGATAGGCGTTATTGAGATCGTGAAAGTTCGTGCATACATGGATAGTGCCTTGTTTTTTGTTAACGGGTAGAGGGTTGGAAACCCATGAGGTATAGGTGATGGGGTAGATGAAACCTGCCTCTCGTAATTTTTCAATCTCGGCTTTAATGGCCGCTTCTTTGGATGGGTGTAGTGGTTGTTGTTTTTGGCGCACTGGTGTGATATTAGGCCGGGTGTCTATGCGATGTTCGACAATAGAGGGGTCAAGGCCAGACATCTCCGTGTATGACCAGGCAAAAATATCCTGATATTCTTGGAAGAGGGTTTTATAGGCGGTGATTTCTTCAAGGGTGCATGCGGTGCTAATGGTAATTTCCTCGACGACTCCATTTCTGATGGAAATATTGATTTTGATGGTAGGGGAAATGTTGGCCATCTTTCCTTCCTCAAAAGCATCAGGGGAAGGGATGGGGTTGTTGAACTAGTCGATATGCCCTGATGGGATAAAAGCCTTGGTTTCGACTATGTATATGGGGTGTTGGTTAGGAGGCATGAAGGCTTCCTCTAGAAATGAGAGTGCTTATTGGTGTAGTGCATCCCATGGGTAGTCGGGGGTGGTTAATTACTCAAGTATGTCCTCGTCACAGTAGAATTGTCAGGAATACAAGGGATCGTAAAGAGTGATATCAGTGACTGTCGTCGCGTGGTTATCCTCTGGTGATGAAGAAGAAGAGGGAATGACACAATGAGATTGCGATGGTTCACTTGACATAAACCAAATATCAAGGTACTAGAGAGTACTAATGGTAGTTGGATGTAAAATTTCTGCGGGGAAATGAATGGGAGAATTGGGGGGATTTGGGGGTAAATCCTCGTGTAAGTCATCCAAAAACCATGGAGGAAGCGGGAGTGCTTCTGGTTCAGGAGAAATAACATGAAGAATCTCTAGTGATGAGGTAAGGTCAATCATCAATTCTGTAAGGGGTGCAGGAGGTTGAATCAGGGTCAATTGGTGTCGCCTGTAGTTAATGATCGTAGGACATTGGTATGTAAAATGATTTAAGGATTCGCATAGATAGCAAGGGCATATCAAACGTTCATTGACTGAAGTCGTGACATAATGGATGTCAGTGATGTTTGGTGGGGATGATGTCGCTGGATTGGGTTCGTGCTGGAACCTTTGGCGTACTGCTACTAACGTCTATCAGAAGTGAGGTAGCACTGGGCAATGGTGTGTATAATGGCCATATTTTGAACATATGGTGCAAGCGAATTTGATTCGTAGCCCTTTGTTACTTTCAGGTAGGGGAGGTAGCAGGAGTATGTGCTAAAGTGACGAACGATGATGGTATTTGATTTAGTTGAATTAGGTTACGTAATTCAGGTAGAGATGGGAATTTGTTGGTTCTTATTCTTTCGCCTGCCCCAAGTTGTGGCAGGGAGGTTAGTGAGTGGGGGTGTAGAGGGTATGGTGGGAGTGAGTATGGAAATTGTCATTGGGATTCCTTCTGTTTGGCGGGGAAGGGATGGTTGAGGAACCATCTCTGGTAGATGTAAATACGAAACTGGGATTGCCAACACCATATTAGGGAGAGTAAGCGTTGCGACTACTTGGAAATATTGTACGCTTGGTGGAGGGTAAACGAAGGGGATTTGAGTAATGGCTTGGGGAACTGTCTCCCAGACTGGGATATGGATTTGGGGTGAGGTGAAATCGTGAACTAGTGGATCCGATGAGTTTGCAGGAGGCTCGTGAGGGAGGGGTTCTACGACTATCCCCAAGGGGTTCGAGATCAAATGTGATGAGTTGAGTATCTATAGATTCGACTGCCCCCAAGGCAGAAAGTAATGATTTCCGCTGAGTGGGACAAGTTTGAATGACTTTTAAGATTGACATGGCAGTCGGGGATTGTGCTAATTCATCGACCAAACTGTACTTATGAGCCGCCCTATCCCGTGGGTTGTGGACATTCCTGCATAATGGGATGCGAAGAGGTGTTTCCACGTTAGGGAGAGGGATCATCAAAAGGGGTCCCGTTGATGCTGGGAGTGTTTATGGGGGAATGGGAGGAGACTCAGTGGGTGCATGGTATTTATGACTACGTGTTTGCAGAAGGACTTCTTCCTCACTGGTGAGTAGGATAGTACGATCAGTGAGGTTGTTTGGATTGAGATACTGTACCAACTCTGATTGGGTAGGTTGCACGTCCTATTGGGTTTTCATCACACCCTGGTGTGGAATGGGGTTTTTCAGCACGACTGGGGGTGGTTGTTACATGTATTGTTGTGGGGCCTGCTAAGGGGCAGGTGGTGCTGGAGTATACGGTCCATTCACTGAGTCTTTCATCCATTTAAAATCAATGATTTGGGGGCAATGATGAGTATAATGACCGAACTCACCACAAAGGACACAAGGGAATTTGGTTCGAAGATTATTGTTATTTTTCCCTTGACGTCTGTTGTTGTTGCCCCCTTGAGGGTTATGATTCCCTTGGTTCTGGTTGCCCCCATTAGGTTGGTTCTGTTTGGGGTGATTCCTACCTTGACCTGGGTTGTTATTGTTTCGTTTTTTTCCTTTATTTTTGGCATTTTTCGACAAATGGGTTGGATTTTCCGTATTCAGTTGTTCGAAATTTTGATATTGCTGAATGAGAGAGGGTTGAACAAAATTCACCCTAGCGTGAGGGTGTCCTTGTGGTGGAGCCATGGGTTGGGGAGGGAAAGGAAATGGAAAGTGCGTATTATTTTGTGGTAATGATTCGTAAGGTACATAGGAAGGCATGGTGCTTTTGCTAGTATTTAGAGTATAAGCTAAGGTAGAGGGGGTACCAGTACTTGCCTGGATAGGTGGGTGTATTGTGGGTGCTGGCGGTGGCCCACTGATGGGTGGAGGGAGAGAAACAAGGTATGGTTGTTGATAAGTGGGTGGAGAGTAATAAGAGGTTCCCCCATATGTCGGTGGATATTGAGGTGTGCCATACATTGGTGGTTGTTGGGGTTGTGGTGCGTGGTGTTACCAATCAATCCGTCTGCTGAGTGAGACATCCCGAGTTTATCTTGGCCGAATGGCATGGGTTTTGGGAGATCAGGAAGTACTGTGTACAAGTACCCTGATTGAGAATAGATGAGGTCATATTGTTGAGCCTTACTGATGGCTTCTTCTTCCGATTGAGGGAAGGTGGAAGCCACATCTTTACCGAGGAGAGAGACAAGTGATCTGAGAAACCAGTCAAGACACTATTGTTTGGTGGTTTCTGCTTTGCAGAAACTACGTCATCGACGCTACTCATGAATGTGATCAACGATATGTGTGGCTGAGGTTTGTTTAAAATTAGAGAGTAGTTCAAGACCTTTGTCATGGCGGATTGGTAATTGGAAGAAGGTAAAAAATTCTTTGGCCAAGGACTCGAAAGTCGCATGGGACTCTGATTTTTCATCTACATACCATTTGGCTGATGGGCCAGTGAGTGTGCATTGGAATAATCGTAGTCGGATGGAATCATCCATAATGCTATAGGAAGAGCACCATAAGTGGAAAGTCATGACATGGTTGGTATTGTCATCTCCTGCCTTCCCTTCAAACTTGGGGATATCTGAAGGTAGTTTGGTAGGCATTGCAGGCCATGTGGGGTCATGCAATATAGGGTCATTTATGAGTTTTATTAGATCTAGTATGTTAAGAGATGCCAAATATGGCATCTGGAGAGGTGGTGGAGGATTAGTTCCAGCCATGGTGTGAGTGTTCTGTGAACCTGACCCTTGAGGGGGGCTAGGTGGGTTGGTACTTCCCCCTTGAGAGGAATTTGGCCCCCTGCTTCCATGTAAAGGAGAGCGAGTGGATGGTGGACCTTGGGAATTAGACCCAAGTAAGGTGGAACGAAGCAAAGCTAATCCTAAGACAATGACACTCAGAGGGGTGTGAGAAGGTGGAGTCGATGAGTTGGCGAGACTAGAAACTCCCCCTAAAATAGGAGGGAGGTTCAGAAAGTGTCTGGAACGATGGGGGTTCTGTGGGTCCCCTATGATGTCCGACTAACTGAGTGGATGTGTTCAAATGGTAGTGAGAGTGATAAATAAACAAGAGCATTGTGCTGCAATTTTTGAACTTTACACAATATCTAAATCAAATGTATTCAGAAGTGCATCATACATAAAGTGTTTTGATAAAGAAGCATATATATGGATAAGTGGGTTTTTTCTGCGCGGGGGATCAAAGAAAACAAATTCTCATGTCCTAAAAGACATAACATCCTTCCTCTCAAATAGCACTAGACCTTCCAATAGTACTCAACAGTGGGGTCTGAAGTCACCGTAAGAGAAAGTAGTGAAGGATGAAGTAATCAGTTATAATGAGGGATAAAGGGGGCATATCCTGAAAGAATTGACAATATTTACCAATAGCCACACAAAATATGATCAAGGTGCAATTGCAGCCCACAATTTCCACTTGGGTATATGTTCTAAAATTTGGTCACTAGGTACCTCGGTCAAAGTGAAACATTTAGGTTTTCTCTCTTTCCTCGTTTATTTTAGTGTATATTTTGTATTTGGGTACCTAACATGGCCTTGTTTTTGGGACCCATTCTTTATTTTCACCATAGTGATGATCACGAGGGGTGTTGGAGCACTTCACATACACCTAAAATTTCTTTTCCTAAGGTCTTCCCTATGTTTATTAGTCATTATCCAGTCTCCTATAGTTTAGGGAGAATAGTATCTTCAGTTCACACTTCAGTTTGATCAGTTGAGTGGAGTCTAGATGCCACATTGGGATTATCACCATGCAACATTGGGATCATTTCCAACTAATCTGAATTGTCCTTGAAATCATCACTAGACTAACACATTACTCGTGATTCCCCGATCTCCTCCTCACTTCACTTTGTTTTAGTTAGTTAACTGAAGACTGAGAGATTAGTTAACTCATACTAGGTGGTAGTTCACTCTCGTAACCTCCTGAGTGATCCAAGTGGATATCAGTGGCCACCCACCTATTCCACAGGCTCAAAAAACAGTTTTCCATCTTGGCAGTTTTTCAACAGTTTTTTGGGTTCCAAACTTTTGGGGCTGTTTTGAGGCCCTAAACGACGTTGTTTGGGGATTTGGGGCCCAAGTGACTCTTCAGGGCACTAACCTAGGCCAATATAAAATCATTCTTCTTGGTTAGACCTTTCCAATGGTGTATCAAGCGCCCCAAATGGAGATAGTATGCAAAAGTTACACCCCAGAGAAGTTGGTGTATCAACTACCCCCATCAGGGCCCGCAAACCTTTTGGATTTTCAAATTCTTGGGTTAGGGTTTTTTATTTTACTTATGTTAAAAAGGCCTTTGGAGCCTCATTATAGGGATCATGTTCTTACAAATGTGAGTAGCCATCACATCTCTTCTTAGAGATAAGCTGCCACCATTCTAGTGAGTCTTTCACTCTATATTTTTATAGTCTTTGTACATTTTCGCTTATTAATAGAAAATTGTGTATTACTATATCTTTGTGTTTACGGTTTCATATCTGATACATTTATGTTATATTATTGGATATCCGATGTATATCTATACATTTCTTTATTATATCTCCGCTATCATTTCATGCCGAAAATAATCTGGATCAATGGTATCGGAGAAGGCTGTTGTTGATCATTTTTTTTAGTGCATGTCCCCGGCAAGGTCTGTGTATAGAAAGTTGGGTCTCTATGTTGTCTCTCTTGAAGACAATCACTCTCACACACCCAATAAACCCTCCATGGCCAAAGAAAATAGAAACGACAGAGCAGACGATTCTATCAATCTGTTGCTTGAGCAAGCTCTCACGCGATAGAGGGATTAAATGATGGAGAATTCTTCCCACATTCTGCATTGTATGCTGATAGCAAGAGACGCATCTTCATCAAACAACCACTTTGGAAGCACCTCTCCTTTCAAGGTACAGGTTAATTTTGATATTCCCATATTTGAAGGTCAGATAGATGCAAATGCCTTAGACAAATGGTTAAATCTGCTAGAAGGTTATTTATTTGTTCACCATTTTTCCGACAGGGAAAAGATCACCTTCACACTCCTTAAATCTCTCCCCCATGCCAAACATTGGTGGGAAACTTACTGGGAGAAAAGTTCCACAAAAGAGTCTGAAATATATGGGGTCAATCCTACTTGGGATTTTTTTGTGGACACGGTAAAGGAACAATATTACCTTGTTGGAAACTATGAGGACCAGTATATGAGATGGACCACACTATGGAAAGAGAGGGGCCAATCAGTTACGAAGTTCACCAATACCTTCCATATCTTGTGCACCAATATGGGTATCAAATACTCTGAATGAAATTTGTTTCTGAAATACCATGGGGCTCTACATAGATACTTACAAACTGAAATTGATTTTCTGGACATCTCATCACTTGGTGTTGCTTATCGATATGTTGTTAAAACCAACCAGAAATTTAAGCTCCAGAACAAACGGGAGTTTGGGTCTGCAAATCCACAACAACCAAAGTATGATAAAGATGACCCTAACAAACAGTCTCTTGAAAACCACTCCAAGCCATATGAAAAGAAGGGTCACGGGAAGACAAAGAAGGACACCATAAAATGGTGTGATTTCCACAAAATACCCTGGAAAAACACTAATGAATGTCACTCAAAAAAGTCATTGGTGGCCAAGATCAAAGATAAGGAGCCAAACCATGATTCATAATATGATTCTGAAAATACTGGTAAAATATATATCATTGACACACACCCCACTGTTATTGTCGTGATCACAACAATTCAACTAGAAGAACCATCAGATCCAGAAGAGGGGGAGGGCCTTTTTCATTCAGAGATGTGGGTGAAGGGGACCTCACTGCATTTTTTGTTGATAGAAAAATCCATAAGAACCTCATCTCAGTAGAGGTCTTCAAACAGTTGGTATTGTCAAAAACACCACACCCACAACCATACAACATTGAGTGGTTTCGCCAGGGATGAGCTCTTTGTGTCAGCCAACAGTGTCAATTGTCATACAGCCTCCAACCCTTCAAGGATGAGGTACTATGTGATGTTTACCCATTGGATTTCTATGATGTTCTCTTGGGCCATCCATATATGTGGAAACACCATGTTGTTTATGAGTCTCGACCCCAAGTGTCATTGTTTCTTTGGGGGGTCATATCTACAAAATATCAAAGGTAGTTCTGACTATTGTTCCACCTAAATAGTGTCGCAATGTAGTATCTCATACTACAAAATTTAGCTTCTTCAGAATTTGTTCAAAAGGGGAACATGAGGTATTGCAACCACTACAGCCTCAACCCAAGCACCTTTTATCCGACAGAAGCAGGTCAACAAGACTGCAACAAAGTGAAAATTAGATTCCTTCTGTGCGCAGACATATCATGTAGACTAACTGGTTGAACATATTCAACCCTTCCAGCAAAAGGTTCATGACAACCTTCCACAAACCAAGCAGCACAACATCTCCAACAAGGCAAGCAACTCACCAAAATTTAGATTCAAAAAATTCTTCCCCCTCTCCCCCAGGAAATCAACGCGATGGAGACCATTTCTTCCTAAGGAGGGAGAATTGATTTGGGTGGATATCAATGGCCACCCACCTATTCCTTGGGCTCGAAAAACATTTTTTCATCTTGGTATTTTTTCGGGTTCCAAACTTATGGACTCGTTTTGAGGCCCTAAATGAAAATTTTGGGGATTTGGGGCCCAGGTGAATGCGAAAGGCACTGACTTGGGTCAGTCTAAAATATTTATTCCTAGATAGACCTTTCCAATGGTGTATCGAGTGCCCCAAATAGATATCATATGAAAAAGTTGCATCGCCAGGAAGTTGACGTATCAACTACCCCCATTGGGGTCCGCAAACCTTTTGGATTTTCATCTTCTCGGGTTAGGGTTTTGAATTTTACTTATGTTAAAAAGGGCTTTGGAGCCTCATTGTAGGGATCATGTTCTTACAAATTCAAGTAGCCATCACATCTCTTCTTAGATATAAGCTGTCACCATTCTAGTGAGTCTTTCCCTATGTATTTTTACATTCTTTGTACATTTTCGCTCATTAATAGAAAATTGTGTATTACTGCATCTTTGTGTGTATGGTTGCATCTCTGATACATTTATGTTATATTATTGGATATCTGAGATATCTTTGTACATTTATTTATTATATCTCCGCTCTCATTTCATGCCAAAATAATTTGGATCACTGAGTGATCTAGGTGGATATCGGTGGCCACCCACCTTTTCTGACTGGCTTAAAACAATTTTCTGGCAATTTTGGCAATTTACTATTTTTAGTAGGTTTTAACTTACGGGGCCATTTTGAGGGCCTAAATGAAGGTTTTTTAGGATCGTCCCAACTCAATGATAGCTGAAGGCATGATTGAGGCCCCAAAATGAATCTTCTCGATGATACCTTTCCAATGGGATATCATATGCCTAAAACGAAGATCGTATGCAAAATATATGACATCGAGAAGTTAATGTACTAACTTACCCAAACGAGGCCCACATGACTTTTGGCGCTTCATCTCCTAGGGTTAGGTTTTTGGATGTCTAGGGTTTTTGGCATTCCTGTTTATTGTAAAAAGGCCTTCAGAGCCTCATTGTAATCTTCTTCTTGCAAATGCGAGTAGCTGTCACATCTCTTCTCATAGATAAGCTACCACCATTCTAGCAAGTCTTTCACTCTGTATTTTTACAGTCCCTGTACATTTATTTCATTAATAGAAATTGTGTATTACTGTATATCCATGTTTATGGTTGCATCTATGATACATTTATGCTATATTATTGAATATTTGCGATATCTCTGTGCATTTCTTTATTAAAGCTCTGCTCTCATTTTGTGTCGAAAATAATCCAGATCACTGAGAGACTAGACTAGGTGGTGGTTTACTCCCATAATTGATGGTGTGTGTCCAGATCACTCTAGACCACCACTATGGTGCATTGGATTCTCCTCCAGTGCACATTAGTTGAGTTATACAAAGTATATCATGTGTAAATTATCATTCATTCATTTAGTTAATGAGAATTCTTCCATTCTTTTTCTCTTGGTTCTCTTTTCTCATATTTTCACTGCAACTGTGTATGTCAATTCCTAGCTAGATCTATTATGTGCAGGTTCAATACATTTACAGTAAGGGATCATATTAAGTCTATGGGGCTGGTACATGTTTTTTCACATGATGTGAATATTTCAAAGGATCTTTTCCAAGGGGCCCTATCCTTTGAATAAGTATTAAACAGGGTACAAGATGAACCAAACAAAGAAAGACTACACATAGAAGAGGAAGAAAGAAGGAAGATAACTAAGGAAGAGTTCGAATCACTTTTGGCCAAGGAAAAAGAGGCATAAGAGGAAAGATAGAAAGAAGAGGCAAGAAAAGAATAAGAAAGATATAATAAGGCTATGGAGGAAGATGAAAAAATCAAACAAAGAGAGAAGCAAAAACAAGAAGAATCTAATAAAAAAGTAGAGGAAGAAAAAAAAAGAAAAAGGAAGAGTAAGAATCAAAGARGAAAATGGAGGAGGACAAGGAAAGAGCCAAATTATGAGAGCGGAGGAAAAATGATGAAGTAGTTCAAAAGGATACTGAAGAGAAAAAGAAAAGAGAAAAATGGAAGATGTGGCCCAAAAAGAAGCAGAAGAAGAAATGAAGAAGAAGGAGGAAGTAAAGAAAAGAATGGAAAAAATCAAGGAAAAGAAAAGGGAATAAGCAACCAAAACAGTTGTAGAGGAAGAACAAAAGAAAAAGGAAAAAGAGGAAAAGAGAAAGAAAGAATCATAACATAGGAAATATGATAAAGCAGAACTGAAGAAGAAAAGAAAAGGCAATAAATGAAAAAGAAAGAGGAAGAAGAAAACATAAAAGGGGAATAAGAAATAAGGAAGAAGAATTAACAGAAGACGAGAGTAAACATAAAAGAAAAATGGATGATGGTAAAAATAGAGGAGCAAGTCTTAGCACTGTCAGAGGACTCACACTGATAAATACACCTATCCATGTTGGTACCCCTCTGAGCTCAATACTAGGAAACTTCTCCTATTCTTCTCAATTGATAGAGTTAGAATTTGTTATGGTAGTTGCAGGCAAGTATTATTACAAAAATTCAAAGAGAGGAATTGAGAAAATCTCAACCAAAAGGAAAAGAGGTGAAGACCCCCCTAGAAAAGTATCTTTTGACAAAACAATCTCATGGAAAATAGGATCAAATCCTCAAGTTAATGTCGTGGGTAATTGCTCATAATTAAGTGCATTTCCATGGGGAAATTAAATATTGGCCTATGAATTAAGTGCCACATTGGACCTCTACAAAGAAAAGGTGGAATAATTGGAATACCAAACAAAATTCCAGAGGGATAATTTAGAGGATGAGTTTAAGCAACAGGATATTGAAACTGAACAATTTCACAAGGAATAGTTAGAAACAATAAGAAGGGAACATTCACAAGAACACGAAATAATAAAAGTTGAGTGCTAGGAAGAGATGGTTATTTATGAGAAAAGGAAATTTTTGAGAAAAGGAAACGGGTGCCCCAATGCAATATGGCTGGGTTAGTTAGGGCACAATTTTCTTGGAGAAATGGTGGAGGTTGGGGGGCCCATGAGTGGGTTTCTGTATGAGGTAGATGAAATGGAGGGAAATTTGCGGATGAGCAAACTGATGGTGGATGACATGGAGGGTTAATGATATTGTGGAGGTGCAGTCAAAATAGAACCGTGAAGAGATAACTTGGGAGTCCATTGGGAAAGCTAGCAAAATGAGGAGAAGGAGTATGTGGCTGATTTACGACGTGATGTAAGACTATCGGGACTCCCATCCCTAAAGGGTTGAAAAATAGAATGAGTGTTGAAATGCCAAGGGGTGCTATGAATGAGAAAAATCATGTGGTGGAGAGTGCTACCGAGTGACGGTACCCAAAATGCAAAGGAGGTGGCGATACTGCAGAGCTGTATATGGGGACCCTAAAGGTGTATTTTAGAGGGTGTGACTGGAGATGCAATTGAGATTCAGAGGGAATGATTACATGCTAGTGTTGATTATATACCTGAAGGGGTTGTACGGATGTATGATGACCAAGTACCTACACACATGAAAACCAAATACTCGATGTGAACAATATCTAAAGAGAATCGAACATACAAACATGTATTTGATAATTTTGAGCATGAGCATGTGTACCTGGATGGGGTATGAAAAAAATGGCACCCCAGAGGATAAGGATAAAAAATGGCTCGAGGTATGTCCTAACATAGATGATGGGATGTTGATCCCGTGGCTGAAGATAGATCAAAAAACGGACACCCGGAGCTCTCGGAATGGGGTTTGGAAGTTTGGCTAAAACGGGCTATATAGCTGTAGGGCCCACATTTCCACCTCATTTGTGTTTGTTGTTGGAGTGACTGGATGAGAGGTATTCAGAGGAGGTTTGGAAATTATGGGAGAACGAGGCAGTCGATTCAGGACCAACAAGCTTCAGGTTAGTAGTCTTATCGTCCTACATAGAAGTAGGTTTTCAATTTGTTAGAAGGGCCTGTACGAAGGGCCGTATAGTGGTTTTTATGGGTGTGGTCCCCCTTGTGTGTGGGAAATCTAGAAATACGCACACATGGGTGTGCACCTGTTATCTAGATATTTGCGCATGGGTGTGCCCATAGGGGGGAAAAAGGCGTGCATGGTATGCATGCCTGTTTTCTGTAGCTGCGCATGGGTGAGCGACTGTGTAGTGGACAAGCACGTTGTGATGCACGCCTGTGTCCGTGACAGGGGTGCATGGAGGCTCATCTATATGGTGGATAGGGGCGTACTCATGTGCGCTTGTGGGATGAACATGTGTGCATGTGTGTGCGCCTGTAGGATGAACATGCGTGCATATGTGCGCGCCTGTGGGTTAAATAGCCGCACCTTAGGGGCAAGGTTGATGGGTGAAAAACTCATCTTTTTTGTAGATTTTAATGTGTTTATGTTTGAGATGGCTGATCTAGGACTGTATTTATGTGGTTGCAGGCGATCATTTGTATGATGTCGGTCCACTGGCAAGAGCAATTCAGGAAATCTACTAGGTGAGGTTAGGAACTTAGGAGGTACATAAACGAAGTCAAGATGTGTGGAGACTTCAAGACTTCCCTTGGTTGGGGATATATGCGAAGGATAAGTGGCCGCAACCGTTCAACTAGGTCAAGTGTCAGGGGGACAACACGATGGGGGATAAGCTATGCCAGAGGTGGGACAAGGTGAACAAACTCAGAGAACATAGGTAGATGGCATGTGGGATACTCAAAGTATATGGACGATGTCAATAGGAGTAGATGATAAGGAGTGCCCCAACCAAGGGTGACATGGGTTGCATTTTCCAAAAAGGAATATGGTCGCCAAAGGTGGTGGAAAAAAGATATGTAAATGCTGGAAACAACGGCTTTTTACAAGTACCAAATGAATAAAGAATAATTTTGGATGAGTGTACAAATACAGAAACAGGTGCCCCAATGCAATATGGTTTGGCCGGTTAGGGCACAATTTGATTGGAGAACTGGTGGAGGTTGGGGGCCCCATGGATGGGTTTCTGTATGAGGTAGATGAAATGGAGGGAAATTTGCGGATGAGAAAACTGATGGTGGATGACATGGAGGGTTAATGATACTGTGGAGATGCAGTCAAAATAGAACTGTGAAGAGATAACTTGGAAGTCCATTGGGAAATCTAGCAAAATGAGGAGAAGAAGTATGTGGCTGATTTATGACATGGTGTAAGACTATCGGGACTCCCATTCCTAAAGGGTTGAAAAACAACATGAGTGTTGAAGTGCCAAGGGGTGCTATGAATGGGACAACTCATGTGGTGGAGAGTGCTACCAGGTGACAGTACCCAAAATGTAAAGGAGGTGGCAGTACTGCAGAGCCAGATATGGGGACCCTAAAGGTGTATTTCAGAAGGCGTGACTGGAGATGAAATTTAGATTCAGAGGGAATGATTACATGCTAGTGTTGATTATATACCTGAAGGGGTTGCGCTGATGTATGATGACCAAGTACCCGCACACATGAAAACCAAATACCCGACGTGAACAATATTTGAAGAGAATCGAACATATAAACATGTATTTGACAATTTTGAACATGAGCATGCGTACCTGGACGGGGTATGAAAAAAATGGTGCCTCGGGGGCTAATGATAAAAAATGGCTCAGAGACTGTCTTGACGTAGATGACAGGATGTTGATCCTGTGGCTGAAGACGGATCGAAAAACAAACACCCAGAGCTCTTGGAATGGGGTTTGGAAGTTTGGTGAAAAAGGGCTATATATAGTTGTAGGGCCCACATTGCCACCTCATTTGTACTTGTTGTTAGAGTGACTGGACGAGAGGTATTTAGA